>CAKALU010064459.1:58581-70163 GCA_916700995.1 Hozukius guyotensis
GGGGGGTATGTGTAGACGAAAGATGGCGATAAAGGGATGAAGATAAGAGAAAGTATTAAAGAGGAGGATAAAAGGGGGGATGAAGAGGGAGACAAAGGGGAGAATGAAGATGGAGGGAGAAAAAGTACAAGGGTGAAGGTGAGCAGGAGGAGGAGATACGTATTTTATGCTGTTTGATTTTTGTAACAACCAAGAGTTATTGTAGAAAATATCAAGATGTCCACTATATATAGTTCTGTAGAAGATATGCCATGTAACATTTAGAGTATCATGTCTAAAAAGTGTTACAATTTTGTACTAACAATTTTGTAATATTGTTAGTTTTGCCAGTCTACCTCACTAAATAAGCTGTTAAATCTAGTAAATGCCTACAGTAAATCTTTCAAACAACACAACCCCAATTTGTAGAGACCTTCCTCCAAAATATGACATTACACCCTCAATGAATATCCGTGCAAACTACCAAGGCTGAGTCCTTACCGCAAAGGCCCAGGGTTCGAATCCAGTCTCTATCTTAAAAGGCCAAAAAAATCTAAAAAAATCTAAAAAAGATTCCTTCAATAATTGTCTTTATTACATTTTTAACAGATTTATTCTTCAAATTATTTAATGTGTGTTTTTTTTAGGCCACCAAGGACGTCAAAGTTATCCTTAAATGTTTCCATTTTGTAGCGGGTTTTAGCTATAGCTAACTTTGTTACTTTAACCTGTTGCAGGTTGGCACGTATCAGCATTTACACAGATGCTCGGGTGCTAATGGTGGAATTAATTTCACATACAGATTCCTTGTTATTAGTGTTACCTGTAATCTGTATTGTGCGTCAGAGTTGCCATTTAAAAGTCTCTTACTGCCCTCTGTTGTTCCTTTACATATTGCTGCCAGTATATCGCATGAAGTAGGCCCACACCATGGTCTTTTCCATGGCTTTTGCACAGTTTAAGTAATAATACTGCCTCTGGGGTGTGTCTCGTTTTCAAAGTGTTTTTTTTTGTCACACTAGAGAGTCTCCCCCATGCCATGCAAACCATTGTTCTTTGTTCATTTTCATAACACCAGCCGTGCACGACTCCGGGACCCAACTGTGAAAGTTTTCAGCCTCGTTTGAAGTCTGCTGCTGCTGGTCTGATTTTAAAATGGAGCTGCGAGGCAGAATGAAGTCATGGTTGGCCTGAAAAAAAAACTTTGACGGAAGAGAATGATGCATGCAAGAAAATCTGATTTTACAAAGTTAATTTAGATAGATAGATAAATAGCACACTGGCTGGGTTCTCCTTGACTTTTTATAAAGTTGATGCGATAGCGGCCGTGCTGTGGTGGTGTTTTAATCATGTTTTGGTTGCATTTTAATCATAATTTTTGCTGACTAGAGAGCCTCCCCCATGTCAAGAGAAAACCATTCTCTGTTTACCTCCATTATAGCAGCGCTGCGTGGTTGCAGAAGCCAACTGTGAATGTTTTCAGCTTCATTTGAACTCTGCTGCTGATCTGATTTGAAATGGTGCTCCAAGGCAGAGATAACTCATGGTTGGTCTGAGAATTAAAGAAGATGCACAAGTGGTGCACACGAGGGAAAGTTTGATTTCAAGTTCGCAGCTGTTGAGTCGACTCCTCAGATGAAAAGATAAATCCCTTGTATCTTCTCTCCAATTTTTTTTTCTCAGGAGTGCAGTAAGTTGATCTGTCTGGATGGATGTTGTAAAGGCTGAGGAGCTAAATATTACTTGGCCTTATTTCTCTTAAAGCCCCAACTCTGCAAAGTCTCAGGACTATGTTTAGTGGAAGCAGACTATCTTGCTACTACATTGCTACATAATTGGAGGTCACCGTACACAGTCAAAGTAAAAACAAACAAATTGAAATACATATTATGTCCAATTCTGCCCACTTTTGGACATATTCCAAACATTACATTTGGTCCAAAAGAAACTTGTTGTTTTCACTATGGGGACGCTTCTGAACCAATGTTCACTTTTGTTTTTGACCGATTTCTGTCTCTCTCTCTCTAATTTTGGGTTGGTTCTGAATCATGCAGAAAATTGTATCAAAGCTTGTTGTCTATCTTATCAGCCATTGCAAAAGTTAAAAAACATCTACTTCTGTATTACCGTTTTCCTGTTGATTTCAAAGCATCAAACTACAAAAATGCAAGAAAATGCATTTCTACATGTGTGAGATCTCTGTTAATTTGAACAGACTTTATTTGCATTGTCAGCCAGAAAGGTCGCAAGCTGCTTACCTTGCACGGCAGCTGGATTCTCGGGGTGTCGAGCAAAGGTAAAGGAGAGTGCCTATTGGACTTACAGAAACACGACTCCAAATGAATGCTAATGTTGCTCTGTATTCGCTGGATGTAGACAATTGTTTGCTAACACAATAGCTACAGCCACTTTATAAGGTGATGATATGTCAGAGCTGTATGTTGAGTTAAAGTGGTGAGCTAAGTGCGAAGGGAGCATGGTGGATCCAGTCAGGGTGCACAGATGGAGTGGGAGGTTGCTGTGGCAGAGCCTCATGAAAAAAGACAATGAGGCTATAAACTGGAACAAATTGCAGGAACATCCTACAATATATCAATGCAATCCAATAATCTTGAGATGAACAACCTTAATATAACATTAAATTGTTACTGAGATCATGCCACAGAGGCTATAATATGACTATGAAGTTTTCTGAGGCTGTAGCTTGGGAAGGTTGGATGTTTCAAATTATTTTCTTTCAAATTAAGTCGCTCTTTGGCGTCCTCGCATCCCGCCGCCACACCCCTCAGGCCGTCTTCTGTTTCTCCCTGTATCTCCTGCTCTCTTGCCTCCCTCTCTCTTCCCTCTTGATCGGATCTAGCACCCAGTGAGGTGACAGATTAGTAGGAGAGAGGCTGGCTCACGCCTCCCGCTAATTAGAGTCTGCTGAGCTGTTAGCTCTGTCTGCATCTATCTCAGTCTCTGTGGTCAGCCAGGAGACGAGAGAATTAAAGTTCTGCCTCAAAATTCTTCATTAATTCTTTTTTTTTTTAACTAATATCAGCTTGACTGTCACAACCTCATTGAGCGGAGAAGGTCGGCATTATCAGGGGTGCTAATTTGACTGACGGTATTACACCTGTGTGATAAGTTGGTATCTGGTTCAACATCTTTATGCAGCCCTTGAAAACCTATTTTATCATTTACCGTCCAGCATGTTTGGTTTTAGTGAAATGTCTCAACAACTGCTGAATAGATTCCAATGAAATTTGGCTTTTGTGTGTGTGTTTTTTTGTAAATTTTGATCAAATACCTGCACAACTAATGATATTCCCATCAACCTCAGTGCTCTGCGTTTAGGGCTAATTAAAAAAATATATTATCATGCTAACATGCTAAACTAAGATGGTGAACATGGTAAACATTATACCTGCTAAACACCAGCACATTAGCATTTCCTCTGTGCAGCCCTGTCTCCTAAAAATTACGTTCGCATACAACAAAACTGCATTGTGAATTATGTTTCGAGGGAAACATATTTGGATCAAGTTCGTTTTATTCGTATAACAAATACCTTTGTAATGACAGTATGCGGTAGTCCGCGTAGGAAGGAGGTCAGGGTGGTGGAGGAGTCAAACAAACACAGGACTTTCACCCGGGAGACCGCTATTTGTGTCCCGTGTGAAACCGAAAGTCAATGTTTACTTATCATAAATTACGCGTGTAGCATAATAATAGTACGTTTAAGCCAAAACATTTTTACTAAACCTAACCCAGTAGTTTTGTTGCCTAAACCAAACAAAGTAGTTTTGTTGCGTTTTTTTTTTTTTTTCCATGTGTTTAAAACTGTTTAAAACTGTGACCGTAATCCGGGAGAAAATATATTTCCCTCAAAGCGTAATTGAGAATGCAGTTTAGTTGTATGGGAACTTAATTTTGTAGGAGAAAGGGTTGCTTTGTGAGCATGTTAGCATGCTTATATTAGTATTTAGAAAGTCTAGATACTTGTTTAATCACAAAAATCAAATGTCATAGAGAAATTCTTAAGATTTGAAAGGATTTAGGGTTAAGGAACATTATGTGAAATGGCTTCACAAATCTTGTGACTTGTGTTTGTGTTTGTCCAGCAGTTTGAACAATGCACCGCAGCTCTTTTGTTTTCAAAGATCTAAAAGGGAACAAAATCACCTATTCTTTTTTTCATAAAACCCCTTTAAATTATGAAGAAACCCATCATGTCTTTGACTTTCATTCAAACCATAATTAGCACTATATCATATTCCACAAATTTTTGTGTCATTTGCGGAGGGAGAACACCATGAACACCAAATAATATCCACAATCCAACTGCCTCAACAATTACCACAGCACTGAACTGATACTGCTCTGATAGTGTGAACAAAAAAATGTAACATAATAAGCTCCATAGTGTTTTATATTGTGCCGTAAGGCATACTTACTCTGATCATTTGTTGAATGTTGAAATGCCTTATGTAACTTTTTTTTTTTTTAAATTCCACAACATGTTGTCACAATGAGGAAATGCAAATTTTACTAATCAGATTTCATAAAGCACATTTGGCATCATTAGCTGCATTGGGAGAACAATTCTCTACCAGAACAGTGCTGGAAAAGACAAGCAACAAGAATTTGGCAAAGGAGCCAAACTATCCTCCATCCTCTGCCAGGGAGGAGATACACGGGGGCTACACACAAACAGACACACATTCCTCGCTATCTGTGTGGAGATAGAAATATATATCCTGAATACACACACACACACACACGAGCCACACGCACTTACACAGTGAGTCTCAAAGGAGTGATGAAATAGATGAGAAGAGGATCCTCGGTGAGCCTGGAGGACTGGATAAATATTGACCTGAATGAATGAGGTCTGTCACAGTACATAAAAAGGGCTATACACACTCACACACACACACACACACACACACACACACTGTCTCACCAACATCCATGCCCTCGAAGAACCTCTCGGCCTGTAAACTACATCTGCACATCTTTGCTGTTCAATCGTATATTTTAACAAAACTTGGAATCAATATTAATATTAATGGAGAAACTGAGATTGCTTCAGGTATAAATAATGAAAGTGGTGAGTGTGTGATATGTGTCCTTCTGCTTGGCTGAGGGGGGATAGCTGGTGTATCAATAAAAAAAGAAGTTGCGATAACGGCTGATGGAAATAGATTTTTTTCTAATAAACAATGACATTGGCGGATCTGCTTCTGTTTTTTTCTTCTGTAAACACAACAGTGGTATATTGCTGCTTATCTACAGTTTGTGTGTAGTCCACTACAAAACCAAGTAATGCTTAGTTCACATGACACGACTTTAGCCCTGATTTTCAGCTCCCCGACAGTTTTTGGATACCCCTGACTCCAGATCAGAGGCAAAGCGGCGTTGGCTCGCCCCTCGCACATCGGCGCTCGGGCGTCATGTCATATCTAGCATGCTAAATATCTGGGCCTGTCGGGGACTCCGGCCACAAGCTTCAGCCAATGAGAGCGCGAGACACGGGAACTTCATGTATGTGCTGCATTTGCAACACAGGGCAAAGTTGTTGTTCCACTTAGAGGAATAAATAGTAAAAAGGAGTGTGGAAACCGGTGGAAACAGGCAATTTTGTGAACACATATGCCAACAACAACATCAGCAATGTGTCTCGCTCACAGAATCACGTCATTTACCGCACATTTCTGGCGTATTTTCGTGACAAAGCGTAGTTTGGAGACCTCATTGGGGGATTCCTCCCGGTGAAAGATCTTGTAGAGTGTGACCCCCTGTTGCCGGTCAGTCATGTAGTACAGTATAGCAGTACT
This sequence comes from Hozukius guyotensis, assembly GCA_916700995.1. Classification (NCBI taxonomy): domain Eukaryota; kingdom Metazoa; phylum Chordata; class Actinopteri; order Perciformes; family Sebastidae; genus Hozukius; species Hozukius guyotensis. The sequence continues at coordinate 64,383 of CAKALU010064459.1, forward strand.
GCGATCTGACAACTTTGAAAGTCGTGTAGCGTGAACTTGACTTAATGGATAAAAAGGGCGCCTAACAAAACTGCTACATGGTATGTGGAAAAGGAGATACATTTATTCATAAAAAGAATTGCCATGTTGGGTGGATGGAGTTTTTAAACAAAAATGTACTGGTGTTCTTTTCATCATGTAATCTTATGATACCCTTCTCAGAATATTCAAGTAACAGTAGATGTTTCCAAAATCTAGCTCCCCTCGGAGAGATAGAAAAGAATGTTACCATAACTACTTGCAAATATAACATTTAGGCTAATATTGACTATGCACACTAATATTCTACTATTATTCAGAAGATGGCAATATTCCCAGTTTAATGCGGGTCATGTAAACAGCATATTCTGTCTGGATATTCTCAATTAGGCGTTTTCCGATTAAGACATGTGGGATATGCCGATATTATTCAGGCTTTAAGAGCATTCTTTGGACATGTATACATGTACACAAACCAACTAGCCGACAGTTTGCAAAGATGCATGCCCAAAAGAAAAGCCCACATATCTGGTCGGAAGAAGAAACACACCAACTGTTAAACATTATTATTATTATTATTATAATTAAAGACTTGGATATCAACAGCTTTTTTGGATATGTGCAAATAATACAGTGCCAACCTTTTCAAAAAGCTGGTTGAAGGAATGAAGGAGGGAGGCTGTTTTGCACGGTCAAACAAGTCTGCCACCGCTTATGTTAATCGGAGTGTGCACGGCTGCATGTAAATGGGAATATTAGTGGAATTTTCATTTTCATTAGCCATGTAAACAACTTAGTAGGAGTATTGTCTTTTTGGAATAAGGGCCAAAACAGAATATTTTGTGCATGGATACATAGTCAGTGTAGATCACAGTTCATGTCAGGTCAAGAACAAAATGTTTAGTCCTATACTGTCTGTTTGTGGGACGGGGCTAGGCCATCAACAAGAAATTAAAATAAGCAGAGATGTCAGATCTGACACAATGTGTTTGTGTGATTAAAAAAATATATATATTAAATATGTGCTGAAATTGGGTTGGGTTTTCATGGCAGAGATTTTTGACATTGAAACTAATTTTGTTAAAGACTGCTCAGTTCCAGTAAGAATGCCAAAATGTATGCTGTGAAAAAGGTCTATTGAGTCAAAGTTTCCTCTTCATCAGAGGTTATCCCTGGGAGAAATAGAGGTCAGACTAAATGATGCAACTCTAAGAAACAAAAGTCAAATCCACTCCAGTTTCAAATTCATCTGTCAAGATGGGGAAAACAAAACCCAGTGAATGAAATGTTATTTCAAAAAACAGTGCATGCCCAGCACACACAAACATTTAAACTCTCTCACACACACACACACACACACACACACACACACACACACACACACGCCCTCCAGCATTTTTAAACATTAATTACAATCAATATTTCAGTTAATCTGTCAAGTTAAACAAATAACAGAACACAGCCCTGTTGAAGTTGTGTAGTGATCTGTTTAAAGGGGTCAGCTGAGGTTGTTCTTTGGTGATGTTGGTGCAGTTCATTTAGTGATAGTGAAAACAGATGTGCATCATTAGGCCCTCAAAGCAGTAAGTGATTGGGCAACGCCAAGTGGGGTAGGAAGGGTAAAGTTGTTTTCTAGTAGATGGTATTCTTCATAAGTTAGTGTACTCGTGTTTGCCAATAGGTGCATTTTGATGTAAGCAGCAACTGAGAAACCTTAAATTATTTCTCTGTTTGTTATTGTATATTGCTTGAATGCTTCATAGAGGTTTAGCTCACCCTGTGCTTACCTGAGTAAATGGTACATTCCAGCTTAAATGGTCGAGGTGGACAGTGCAGTGACAGAAATCCACTTGGTGAATTTTAACTGGTGTGGTCTGGTCAAAAGCAGCAGAGGAGAGGAAATAGTTTGTGTGTAGGGTTGTAAACAAAACCTGCCGGTGCCGGCGTGCACGCGTTGTGTTCACCTATCGGCCTCTGTCACCAGATCCGTCACACATTCACAAACGTATTACTGCCGATTTTCAAGTTGCATCTCATATCTACTGCGGCGAATATGGTAGTATAAGTGAGCAGTACATTACAGCCACTATACGACAAAAGAAATTTAAGAAAATAACATTTTTTCAAACTCGCGTCGAGCGGGTTTCAGTCTCACTAGAGCAAAAATGTACATCTTTACATCCCCCAACAACACTACACATTATGACAAAGAAATTATTTTAAACGGTGACAATCTAACTCAGACAAGACTGTCAATATACACTGAATGATTGCTAACACTGAGCCACAGGAAGAGTAGAATACAAATGGTAATATTCTGCCCACAACACAATAAAGGCAAGGCATGGACTAAAGTCATCTTCTTCCTTTTGTGTATATAGTAAAATATAGAGGCACTCACTCAGACCTCTTTTATTACCATTAAGTGGACGTCAATACCTTGTTAAAAATTGCGTTCCCATACAACAATTGCATTTTGAGGGAAATGTATTTTGTCACAGATTACGTTTGTTTTTGTCACAAATGCACTTGTAATGAAGTGAAAGCCCGCATATGGAGGAGGTCCGCGTGGTGAATGGGTCAAACAAACACAGGACTTTCAAGCAGGAGACTGTTGTTCGTGTCCCTTTTGAAACTAAAAGTCAGCTCACTTATTTTAATTGATGTCCGTAGCTTAATAATGTAACAGACATAGCCATTTAAAGCCATCCATGGTGTTTTTTTTACTAAACCTAACAAGATAGTTTTGTTGCATATTTTGTTTTGTTTAAATTTATAACGTTAACCACGTGTTTAAAACTGTTGTAAATTGCGTCCGTGATCTGGGGGGAAAATATGTTTCCCTCTAAACGTAATTGAGAATGCAGTTTAGTTGTATGGGAACATAATTTTGTAGGAGACGGTTGGTTATTTAGGAGCTTTACTCCGAATGAAACAAGCATGGAGTGTCATTTATCGTATATAAATAATAAATCAACTTTGACTTGTGGTTTCACATGGTGTACAAACCATCTCCTGGGCGAAAGTCCTGTGTTTTCTGATCCACCTCGCTCGCCTCTCGTTATACTTCTATACTATACTAAAAAAAACGCACTTTTATGAATTGTTGATAAACCGAATGGATCACTGACTTCTCATGCCCTGGCTGAACGGATTCTTATTCTCTGTTGCTTTTGTAATATCACCTATAGCCTCATCACCTGGTCCTGCTTCTAAATCTACTGCGCTTACTTGTCTACTGCTTCATTATTGGAATAATGAATGAATGCCTGATCATGAAATTACAGTTTTCTGACAGCATTAATTTGACTGTTTTAATGTATTAATTTGCTATTATCTGGCACTGCTGTTACACAACGTCGACTATTAGAGGAGCAGGTCATGTTGTGACACCGTAGCCGTGTATTTATGGAGTTGAACACTGAGCGTCTACACTGAGAATTATTGGGTGCAGCAGAGTGTTCTTTATAGATATGAAGCCCATCTGTACGCTCCAGGACACACACTCATTCAACAACAACAACCCGCTGGAGTGTCCTTGAGCAAAATATCGAGCTCCTATTTGCTCTATAGCGGTATACTATTCTATAACTGACCCTGACCTCCCTGCTGAAGGAGGAAAGGTTTACAAGCATGTATAGATGCTTTTAGTTCAACTGATAAAAAGAAGGGGAGATAAACTAAGGCAGAGTCGAGCCTAAATTGAGCTCATCCGCCTCACTTTTTAAGCAACACTACCATCTGCTGTTGTCATGATGAGAGCACACCTCATTTAACATGTCAACGTGGCATTTTTATTTGCATGGTTTACCTGATAAACACAAGTTGGCTTGTTTTTCACCCACTCACTTGTAGTGCTTGGTGTAAAATGGCTGGAGGATGCAAGTATCTTAATCCACATGAATCCTCTAGCTCACTGGGATTTAGCCCACCTCCTCTCCAGGACTCTCAGTAATCCCTTTAGGCTTGTTATTAGTTACACAGTATTTATTTGATTCCCCTGCATACGTCTTGCTAGAAACAGCAGTCATTTATAATGAAGTAATTAGAATGAACATGGAACAAGTGTTCATGATTTTAACATGTGAAATCCGTATTGCTCTGTTTAAAACTCCACAGCACGGTCTTCTGTGTCACACTGAAGTCATTCTCGAGCCTCTGCTGTATGGTCAGAGTCCCATCCTCCCACCAGTGGAAACTACAGTATCTCTGCTGGTTTACACTCTACACACTGATGTTTTTCTATCCACACTTCCTTAGTTTGAACAATACTCATTGGTAGTGGGATATAGTATTCAAACTTGAAGGATTCACATTCAAAGGCTGTCTTTAAACAATACTCGCATACCCATACGCACTAACACTTTAAATTAGGGCTGTCAAAGTTAACGTGATAATAACGTGTTCAAGCAAATTAGTTTTAACGCCACTAATTTCGTTAACGCATAAACGCAACTTGCGATTTTTTTGGTTGTACCGGGCTCAGCTAGACTGAAGATAGTGGTGTCATATGAAACTACAAAACCTAAGGAATCCATTGGTACCAACCATGTCATGCTAGCTCGTTGCAAAGGAGGTTAAATAACGCAGGCTAAAACTGACATGGCCATTTTCTATGGGTACCCACGAGTCTCCACTTTACAGACATGCCCACTTTATGATAATCACATGCAGTTTGGGGAAAGTCATAGTCAAGTCAGCTGTTGTTGCCTGTTGGGCTTGAGTTTGCCATGTTATGATTTCAGCATATTTTTTATGCTAAATGCAGTACCTGTGAGGGTTTCTGGACAATATTTGTAATTTTTTTGTGTTGTTAATTGATTTCCAATAAATAAATACATAAACACATTTGCATAAAGAACGCATATTTGACCACTTCCATGTTGATAAGAGTATTAAATACTTGACAAATTAATACCTTTAAGGTAGGTTAAGGTTTTGATACAGATAAAAACTGTGCGATTAATTTGCGCTAAATCGTGATTAACTAAGGACAAGCATAAGATTAATTGCAATTAAATATTTGAATTGATTGACAGCCTTTCTTTAAATAAAGTTGAACCTATATCCTTTAGCATGTTGACCCTGTGAAAAGGCTCATTTGAGATGAGTAAGGGGGAAATGTCTGGCTGTTGCCTGATCAAAAAACCTCCCTGTTCACCTGTTAACAAACACATGTTGTGTGGTTGATAATAAGAATAACGAGAAGTGCACTCGGAGAGCGCAGACCTCCGCCGAGGCAGGTTTCATGTACGTCATTGAAGGCTGCTGGAAACTGTCCGACTTGTTCAACGCCCCCTGCTGCTGCCACCTGATCTCGGCTACTTTCCAGACAAAGCCCAGTTCATCTCAAATTAGCTTAATATCTCCATTCAGTCTCTGTCTCTGTCCATGGTTCTGAAACACTGAAACCCAGGATCCCTGTCTCTCTCCATGGTGCTGAAATATTCAAACCCAGGATTTGCCCCAAATCAATCCCTCATTCATTAATGTAGCTATCCTCTACCCCTTTCTCATGATTCAGTGTTATTTTGCATCACCCATGTGTCAAATAAGTGTATTTATCACATCTGCCAGCGCAGTAGTGTAGTGTGGCTACCACCAACGTATACCAAACATTCTAACATTCTCTATTTTATTCTAGACATATTCCAACTTTATTATCAGTGTGTTTTAAGTATTTCAAACTCTGAATATGGTGTTGTTCATGTTCAAAACCACTGTTGGAGCTGCCTAATAAGAATGCCATGAAGTAAACTTAAT
>CAKALU010064459.1:70183-112628 GCA_916700995.1 Hozukius guyotensis
TTGCCTGTTGGGCTTGAGTTTGCCATGTTATGATTTCAGCATATTTTTTATGCTAAATGCAGTACCTGTGAGGGTTTCTGGACAATATTTGTAATTTTTTTGTGTTGTTAATTGATTTCCAATAAATAAATACATAAACACATTTGCATAAAGAACGCATATTTGACCACTTCCATGTTGATAAGAGTATTAAATACTTGACAAATTAATACCTTTAAGGTAGGTTAAGGTTTTGATACAGATAAAAACTGTGCGATTAATTTGCGCTAAATCGTGATTAACTAAGGACAAGCATAAGATTAATTGCAATTAAATATTTGAATTGATTGACAGCCTTTCTTTAAATAAAGTTGAACCTATATCCTTTAGCATGTCTGTCTCTGTCCATGGTTCTGAAACACTGAAACTCAGGATCCCTGTCTCTCTCCATGGTGCTGAAATATTCAAACCCAGGATTTGCCCCAAATCAATCCCTCATTCATTAATGTAGCTATCCTCTACCCCTTTCTCATGATTCAGTGTTATTTTGCATCACCCATGTGTCAAATAAGTGTATTTATCACATCTGCCAGCGCAGTAGTGTAGTGTGGCTACCACCAACGTATACCAAACATTCTAACATTCTGTATTTTATTCTAGACATATTCCAACTTTATTATCAGTGTGTTTTAAGTATTTCAAACTCTGAATATGGTGTTGTTCATGTTCAAAACCACTGTTGGAGCTGCCTAATAAGAATGCCATGAAGTAAACTTAATCTTAATTCAGGATAATACTGACTCTGTTAACATGATAAACAGGTGATATTGGCATCTGTTAAATAATTTGTTTTCCATATAAAATTAAACCTGCAGTAGGCAGAATGTTTTTGGCATCATTGGACAAAAGTTCCATAATAACCTTTCAGCATATTGTAATTCAAGTGTTCTGAGAGATAACTAGACTTCTGCACCTCCTCATGGCTCTGTTTTCAGGCTTTAAAAGCCCGTCACGAGAGACTTTGACCAATCACAAGTCATTTCAGAGAGAGCGTTCCTATTGGCTGTGTTCCGGCTGCTGGGCGATGCTTGGCATTTCCTCTACTGATCTCAACACAGCTGCCGGATCACAAACTTTCTCATTTTACAGCTAAACAGTACACTACAAGATGTTTCTGGAAACCTTTGAGAGAAATAGGCATTACAGTAACAAAATAAAATAATAATTATGATAAAATATTGATTAATATTTGATCAGCGCTGCCTAGTTTGAACGTTTGCTTGGACTTCGCGAGTGATTGACAACCGGCTCAGAGATGACCATGCTCCAGCTCGGCTCTGATTGGTTGTTTTCCTCCTGTCTGTGAAATCTTGCAGATGCAATTAGGAGCACCGGAGGACACAGAGGCGCATTATTTTTTTCAGATTACCTGTCTCATGCACTACTGTCAGGATATAGTGATCGTTTTCTAAAAATATATATATTTTTTTATCATATTTGCTCCGTTTCTACCCACTTTAGCTTTAAGCATTACACACTGTCACACCTCTGAGGCCGAAAGCTGTCAAACAGTTAACTACTTCAAGAATTATTTATTGTCCGTGTAAAAACATTCACAAGAAACAAAAAGGCAAATAACTCCTTGTGTTGTTGGGAGACAAAGCTTTGTGGTTGAAAGGCGTCCAACGTCACAAAACAACAAACAAAGTTTGTTTAATTTCAACAGAAGGGACAGAGGAAAAAAAAGAATAATGTTCTGTCATTATCTCCCTGAAACATGGACGAGGAGTTCCATAGCACATTTTTGTTTGTGGTCCATTTCTTAATTATAGTAGTACCAGCTTTGATACAGATATGTATTGAAAATATATGCATATTCAGAAAGTAAGAATATCTGAAAGCCCTGTGTTCGCAAAGGCACTTTAACATGTTGCACCACTTCAGAGAATTTGCATATCGTGAAGTTTAAATGTCATTTTTACGGTACTTCCAAAACAAAAGCAACAATCGTATATTTCCAAAAAGTATACTGTTGTTTAAATAAAGCAGTATTTTCCCCCTCTCTACTAAACATCAAACAGCTTGTTTCACTTTTCCTCCATCTTCTTTCTCTCCTCCTTTTTCTAGGTTCTCTCTGGTTTTATAGTGCTCGTCTGGTAGATTCCTTAGCTTCTCAGCAGCCTAAAAATACAAGAACACAGCAGTGCCAAGCTTTTATACAGGTTTTATTTTTTGGTATTTCTGCCTTTTTATGTTAAGTGTGAAACAGATAGACACAAAAGGCAGGGGAGAGAGAGGGGATGACATGCAGCAAACCTGATGATGGGCCTTTGATGGCCTGGGGTGAAAACAAAGCCCCTAACATCATATCATAAATCTTACCACTTTAAATCAGTAGAAATAACAAATGAATAACACAAAAAAAATCAAGAAACATCTTTATAATAAAGGCCAGTGTTGTAGTCGATACCTCCTAAACCGAGACCAAGTCAAGACCAAGTGAATTGATCTGAAAGATCCACATGATCACACCCACAGAAAACAAATGAAGATTCCTATTCATTTTCCCTTTTTATTGCCAAATACTGTAAGTGTACCATGAGAAATGTCTTGATAAAATAATCCAAAGACATTGCAGAGGTGAATTTTATGTGTGGGAATTTTCCTTCGTTTTCTCAGTAATGATGTTAAAAAACAAATCCGACAAGTCATTTAGTGATATCCCCGCAGTTGTGTTCTTGACCAGTCATGAAAGAATTCAATAAAGTTCCTCTTTGTCTGAGACCGAGACAAGACCAAGTAAAAATGCGGTCAATTCTAAGACGAGACCTTCAAAAAGTGGTCTTGAGACCGATCTTGAGTACAACAACACTGCTAAAAGCCACAAGTTTAATCGCTTAGGTTATGACTGTGAATCTCTATCTGCTCCCTTACTGCAAGAACCTCCAAATAACATTAACTCGATGCATGAAATGTAATCTCAACAGGCTCAACTGAAGGAATAGTAAATTACACTGTGCACATGTATGTTTTTATCGACAATATGTACTGTGTATTGCAGAACATGCATCAGTCAGTCTCTGTGCTGTATCAAGCTGGGTTTACACATGTGTATGTTGCATTATTCACCTGTTCAGGGGTGAGGTCCCGTTGCTCCTGGGCGAGCATCTCGTACCCCACCATGAACTTCTTAACTGTGGCCGAACGCAGCAGAGGAGGGTAGTAGTGAGCGTGCAGCTGCCAGTGAGAGTTGTCTTCCTTTAGATGGGGGCCAGTCGGGGCTCCTGAGTGAAGAGATGGAGAGACATGAGACTGGAGACGCAGAACCAGCTTTACTCATCCATTCGATCAGAGGCTGTGTTCACACTGATGGCTGGTGAGCAAAGGCTTTTACAGTCTTAAAGGTTTTATTGATAACAATTTTTTGTAGACGAATATATATTTTTTTTAAATAATATATTCACAGAGCTTTTAGAAAGGTGCCGAATAAAAGTATAGCTTTTCCCGAAAAAAAAATATTATGATTGTGAATTAAGCATTTTATTAATGTTGGCGGGTCCAAAATGAAGATGGAATGTGGAAGATATCTGACATTTGGTTCTTACTTCTAAAAAGGCTTGTGAGCCAATAGTAAAAGTGACGCTGGTATCACGTGTTGTCAGTTTGTGTGGAAAAAAACTGATAAATGGCTGAGATTGATAATAAGTGCCTGGCAATGACTTGTTGTGAAGTAAAATGCAGTGGAACTGGGGATGGAGAATGTGACATCTAGTGGCTGAATGTTATCAATGTTATCAATAGCACCTTTAAATGTTATATTTGCGATTGTATAGTAAAATTGTACAACAGGACACCAGGCATATTTTTCCCGTCAACCGTTTAAACACTGTTTTATGTTAGTGTGAAAGGTATATTGAAGTGTGGGTAACCATAGCAACAATACTACTCCTTCATGTAATGTTACAAGTTAAGTCTCACTGGTGAAACAAACCAAATCATGAGTTAATCTGACTGAAAGAAAAACTTAGAATGTGCAAATATGTACACAAAATAGAATGACAGCACAGTCAAACACTAAAGGCTAATTACAGATATGCATAGCCAGGACACAGCCAGCTCATTTATCTCTCTGCCATCCACACCACATGAACAAGGCCCTCTACTCTGCTCATTAACGCCTTCGAGCTGCAGACCAGAAAGCCCCCTATCAGGAGGCTAACAAGATAAATTAAAGAAGCAGCCAGTGTTGACTCTGCGGGCAAATAGAGCAATAATCTTACAAGTGTAATAAAAAATAAAGATTTTATAGCGATGAAGTACTTTTGGTGAGGAGGAACCGATGATCCATTCTTTCGGGCGATTGTTTGTTTTATATCGCCGCCGCTGAGAAATCTCCACTCTGATTAGCTGACAGGGGTCTACTAAATTCTGGTAACTGGACAGTATAACCAGACACCACTGGTGAGGCGTTAAACAGCCAAATGAGAAACATTCCCTCTTTTTTTTCTCCATGCAAAATGTTTTTTAGGAGTTTTTATTTGTAAAGATAGAGAATGTTGTAGGTTGTAAATAGTACAAAGCCCTCTGAGAACTCATTGTGATGATTGTGGGCATTCAGCTGGGTTGAGATAATAGACCGTGTAAAAGAAGTGGACGTAGTCACCGTGACGACACCCATTGGTTTGTGGACTACAGCTTTGAAGCCTCGAGTTTGGCATTTTGGCCGTTGCCATCTTGGTTTTTGGCCGTTGCCATCTTGGTTTTTTGCAACCAGAAGTGACAGGAGAGGGTGGAGCTAAGTACAACCATTCATGAACTTAAAACACACTGTGAAAGGGTTAAAGTTGTTAAGACGAAAACACGGAAAATTCCCAGACCGGACAACGCCATGGTAGTGACCTGTCAATCACAAGGTAGCCACGCCCAAAAGCGTACCCTGCTTTATGGTCTATTTGACTCTAAATGAGACCATCATTTACTAAATGAACATCATGCTGTATTGAAGAAGACTTGAAATTAGCGATTGAGACCATAAACTCATGTTTACAATGTTTACTGAGGTAATAAATCAAGTGAGAAGTAGGGTCATGTTCTCATAGACTTCTATACAATCTGACTTCTTTTTGCAACCAGAGGAGTCGCCCCCTGCTGGCTATTAGAAAAAATGCAATTTTAAGAAAGATCCGCACTGGCTTCACTTTTCATACACCGGAGTTGCCCACTGTTTGAGATCTGGTCAAGGCCATAGTATTCCATTCACATCATTTGTATAATCACCATCTAGAAACCCCTCGCTTAAACGTTCAATAGAAGCATCTACATTCATCATGTTTTTCTTTCTTCTTTTTTTTTTTTTGATTTTTCCTCTAAATTTCCTCTAATATAGATGTCACCATCTATATCTAACTTGACAAAACTTGCAGATTACTGCATGAGAAATAGCACTATTACAAAACTCTCTTAAACCTCTCAAGAGGGTCATTACCACGGATACATTTTTAGTGCTTTGTGACTGTATTTAACATTTAAATACCGTCTTTGTTGTCTGTGATGCTTGCTGATCTTAGTGGGAGGTGATTAGTAGTAGACGTAGAAACATATCTCTCTTTAAAAAAAACACAATAGCCATTCAAAAATAGATCCACCACGGACACATTGTATTCACAATAAAAGCTTTTCCTTTAGAGCCAGTTTCCTGACAATGGAGTCCGATCAGACACAGATAGAGACGACGGGAGGTCGACATAAAGCAAACTAATGGATGGTAAAAGAAAAAAAGGAAGAAGAAAGAAAAGACTGAAGAGGCCAGATAAGGAATGAATAGAGACATATGCTCCTATTAGTACACAATTACCTACTTTTAAATTGTTTGTGAGTGTGTTTGGGTCTGCTGCATGTGTGAGCATATAAGAGAGTGCATATTTTAGAATGAACTTAGAGGTATTCCTGGATAGGGGACCACCGATTGTAACAGTTTCTGGTATCACTTTGAGAGACAAATCCCAATACTGCACATTTTCTACTACTTCCATATATCCAGGGTGTTATGCACGTCTGTTTGTGTCCTTACATGTCTATCTGTCTCTCTCTGTGTCCTAGTCCTTCATCCAGCCAGTTAATACAGTCTCTAATGTGTTATGTGTTTTCCTCCTGAAGGAATAAGCAGGTAGCTTTATCTAATCCGTGATTTCCCAGGTGACTCAAACACCATCCGACCGCTTCTATCTCCACACTGCCACTAATAAGCCTAGCCCCCAAAATAAGAGCTGGCTGCTTCTAAATGAGCTCAAATAAAGCACAAACACAGATGGGGAGATAAGGCAACTCATTATGATAGCCAGGTCGGTGTGTGTGTGAGTGGATGGATGAGAGTGTGTGTTTCCAAATTAGATGGTCAGTGTATGCAGTATGTCCATGTGTGACAGACACACTGTGTGTTAGCGCACTGCAGCACATCAATTATAATCTCAGCAGTCTCTTTTCCCTTGATCCCCCTTGATGAAGTTAAAATAATACCAATGTTTTGGGAGTTGAAAGTTCTTTTGCCAATTAAAAAAAAAAAAAAAAGACAATGGACGTATTCCTGCAAGAAGAATAATAGAAAACACCAGACTATTAAGATGGTTAACATGTTGCATTACACATTGTCAGAGGATCATGATGAACCTGTTTTTGGCAGTGAATATTTAGGGCTATTTTTTGCAACAGTGGGAATTAAGCAACTCATTTAGCTCTTATTCACACTACAGGTGGCATATTAAACTAAAAGATCCACATATGGCAGGGTACTATATCCAAAAAAATTTTTTTTTCTTTTTTCTGAGAGTCAACGTGCCTCCATGTACTGTCGGTGTGAGAGATTTTAGACTGAAAATAGTAGCCGTAGGTCCCCAAGAAAATGAATAGGGGCATACTTCTCTTTGCACCGCTTCCAGTAGGTCACTGTTGTACAGTAACTAGGCCAGACAGAGCTAAAGTTAGCTCACTTTGGACAAGTAACTCTACTGTAGCTCAGTTAAAGTCATATGTGTTAAAATAATGCAATATCAGCGATGTCCTGACTGCTGGGTGCCATCCTAAATTGGTTGGTTAAGTGACATTATTCTGATGGAGATACTATAAAGTAGGGGTGTATCGATACATCGATATGGATATCAATTCAATAATCAACGATCCAATATCACCGATGCAAAGTGAAAACATCAATATACTATATCGTCCTCTTTAAGATATGCCTTTATTTTGAAATTATGGCACGTCTGTGTCACCATTTCCATCCAAGCGCACCTCCTTCCTAAACATTCAAACATGAGAAATTTGACACTTTATAGTGAACCGCAGGAGGTTTATTTTTATTAATTTTATTAAAAAATAATTTAAAAAAGTCTGGAAGAGCCCAGTAATAAAATTGTCAAATCATATATTTTTTTTTTTTTGTGAGTTGATATAAATGTAACTGATTGTTGATCGAATCAAAATCGTATCGTGGCAGACTTTGTGATATCAGCAAATATCGTATCGTTGTCCAAATAATCGATATAATATCGTAACAAAAAAAAGAAACTTGCGATTTACACCCCTACTGTAAAGGTGTAATTTTAATGTATTGTTAGCCATTTCGAAATTGTATTTACTACTTATATTTACCTCTTTTTTGGCAGATGTTTCCCCCCATTTCTACCTCAGCCTTGTGTAAAAAATAATTCTGTTTGCCACAGAAAATAAGGTGAATCTACCAACTACCTGTATACAGTATATACAGTATAACCTTCAACACATTGCTGTATGAGTTTTAGTCTAAAACACACACACAAGATTGAAGCCAAAACTTAACACGAGATCTGTAGGAGCCTTCACCACAGGCAACTTTAGACTTTAGAGATTTTACTTCAAAGATTTGATGTCTGATAAAGTAAAAAGAAGAAAGTGAGTCGATGCCTGTGTCCTCTCATGCCCTCTGTCCTTTGCTCCACACTACAGTTTGAGTCTATCATCTCTCTTTTTAAAATCTTTCATGTGGGCTGCCTTGCAAAAAAAAAAGAAAAACAGACTGGCAGCAGCATGTCAGGGACCAAGGTCATAAATGCTCATAATGCTTTACAGCGCTCCATTCTCTGAAATGAATCTGAGACGTTATGATCGATACAAATTATCTCTCTTTAACAAACTTCAATTTGGATTAGTCTCTTCCTGACTACGGAGCTGTAGACTAAATTAAACAGGATTGATTTCAACCTCGTTGTTAGTCCCAATTAGTCAGACTATGTGCACACCTCACAGGCCTGAGGCGAAAGATGAAGGAGATCACAAAAAGCCCATTGTTTGGGATCGGAGGAGTGAAAAAAGAAAAAGACAAGGAAAACTTGTTCACAAGCACAACCGCAAAGATCTTACAGTGAGAAAGAGGTATACAGCCTGATGAATGGATTTCATCAAAACTATTGAGTAGGTTGCCCCTTATCTCATGTCTATGGAGAAATAGTGCAGGCAGACACCATTAATAGTAAGTATTAAAGTATAATTTCTTAGATTTTTGAAAATTCTCTTCAAACATCAGCAAACTCTGAGGCTATTGTATTCTATGTGTGAACTAGACTAAGAGCCATGATAGTGGCTCTGTGAGGCTGGTTGCAAGGGCAGTGGGCAACCACCAGGTCTGAAAAGTGAAGCCAGTGTTGAAGTGCCTTAAACTTGCATTCTTTCTAATAGCCAGCAGGGGGCGACTCCACTGGTTGCAAAAAGATGTCTGATTGTATAGAAGTCTATGAAAATATGAGCCTACTTCTCACTTGATTTATTACCTCAGTAAACATTGTAAACATGAGTTTATGGTCTCAATCGCTAGTTTCAAGTCTTCTTCAATAAAGCATGATGTTCATTTAGTAAATTATGGTCCCATTTAGAGTCAAATAGACCATAAAGCAGGGGAAGCTTTAGGGCGTGGCTACCTTGTGATTGACAGGTCGCTACCACGGAGTTGTCCGGTCTGGGAATTGTCCGTGTTTTTCGTCTTAACAACTTTAACCCTTTCACAGTGTATTTTCAGTTCATGAAATTTTATTTTAGCATTGCAATATGTGTCACTTCTGATTGCAAAAAACAAGACGGCGACAGCCAGAATGCTGAACTTGAGGCTTCAAAACAGCAGTCCACAAACCAATTGGTGACGTCAGGGTTACTACGTCCACTTCTTCCAAACTTTCTTTCTGGAGACCCCCGTTTGAAAAATGACAAACCTTCGCAACCCAATTCACAAAAGGCCTTATCTATAAATCGTGAGGAGAGCAAATTTGTGCGTAAATGAACGTTCCTGACCATTTTTCCACATCACCTTATCTTATCTTGAATAGGTAAACTAGCCATTTCAAAGAAATAAGTTTGATAAATGACGGCTTCCTTTTATGTATGCGTTATTGAAAACATTTACACATGCTAAATAAATTATAAATGAGACCAAATAAATGCGTTTAGGCGGAGTTAACAGGCTCTTGTCTTTTTCCTTTCATATTAGATTCAATATTATAAGTAGGCCACAATTATCAGAACAATACAAAGATTCAGGCTCCCTCATGTGGCACAAAGGTGTACTGCAGATATAAATGTTAAGTAAAGATTATGGAAGAAATTATGCAAATTTATTATGCGACCCCAATACAATCTTCTGCGACCGTCTTGTGGGTCCCGAGCCAGTCTTTGGGGGAGCTAACTTTAGCATGGGAACATGCTCAAAATGGCAATGCTAACATGACGATGTTCATCATGTCATCTTAGTTTAGTGTGTTAGCATGCTAAATCTAGCTAATTAGCACTTGAGCACAGAAATAGGCCTTATGTCTGTCGGAGAAACCTGCCCTATGTGTACAAGTTGTCTTGGTAGTGCATCTAGATCCATGCTGCAGTGTTTATGTTCCCAGATAGCACATCATTCTGAATAAGAATGCCTTAGTCAGTGAGCATTTGAGGTTTCCTTTCTGTGAAACAGCTCAGCGGGATGCAACTGCATGCAGGGATTGAACCTGCAACCTTTAGCTTAAACAAGGACCACTCTGACTGCTCAGCTGTGATGACGCATGCTCTCCTTTCTGTCACACATCACTCATCGCATCACTGCACTCTACTAACCTTTGTTCCAGTTTGAACCCGCTGCAAAGTGTTTTGTCTGACAGTGCTCACAATAGGCATCTCCCTGCACTGTCTCGGTACAGGTAAATATCAGCCAATGCCTACGCTAAGCTTTAGATTCACAAGAGGAACAGCTGTCTTGATGATGCAAACATCTTTCTTTAGTATAAAACTTGCATTGTTTGGAGATCTATACAAATGTGTTTGTCACTGCATGTTCTGTCAAAATGAAAAGGTAATTTGGCCCTCATTGCAAAGAAGACATCTCCCAGCATTTTTTGTGTATTTGCTTGCTTATTCAAATGCTCTCTGTCTTTTTACTGGTTATTTCAATTCCTCTGACTGTGGTGTTTTGCTGTGGTGTGAACGTAATGGGAAGAATGGGTGCAGACAAACAGCATTCACAAGGAAAATAGCAACTTTAAATACCCCATAATGTAGTGTAGTAGTTTTGTAGAAAGTCTTTTCACGTACAATGCTTAAAGCACTAAAGTTAAAAGTTCTAGGAAATGATAAACAATGTCATGAATAATTGTTGAGATTAATACAAAGCTAGAGATATGTAAAATGTACATACTGTATCTGATGCGTCAGTTATTTCTCAAGCTCAAATAACAGGGTTACAAGTTCTCTCGGCACCAGGGGCTGAGCAAAGTTCAGCAGAAAAAAAAAAAAACATTCTCGCTTTCGGTCTAAAATGATTATTACATTTTTCTCTGGGGGTTATGAATTTGTGAGTCATCTCCTGGAAGAAAAATACAAACAACACCTGGATGGACGGGCAAGGGAAAGACAAATAAATCTAACTCGCATAACTCACATACGAGTGGGGAAACTTCCTAAAAGTGTAAAATATCCACCAAAAAAAAGAGATTAAAACCACTGGGTTGGGTTAATTAGCATTAAAGCTGCTCTAATCAATATTTTCATCAATGGATCAAATGACTGTGTGTAATGTGAAAGGTGTCGCCCATGGTGACGAACCCACAGAGAATTATCACCCTACTTTGCAGTTTCTCTTGGCTCTACAAAGCGTTTTAGAATCTTTCAGGTCATTGTTTTGGTTTTGCGGCTCACAACTTAACTGTTTTGGATCTCAACGCTCTCATCAGCATATATTTCAGCAGCAACAGGCAGCTGTTGGTAAAAAAAAGCTCTAGAAACCCAGTGTACAATGCCTTCCCGTATCAAATGGTACACAGACAACGGTACCAACTAGCTATTAAACATAGTGGACCATTTACAGCTAAAGAGCCAGATATTTCTCTAGGGAGTTGGTGGAGACCAAAATAGAGCTAAAAGCAGAGTGATTGTGGATTAATATTCATCAGGTGGAAAGACACACAACTCCAGATGAATGCTAATGTTGCTATGTATCTGCTCAATGTTTAAATACCTTAAACTGTATATGAAGATGGACGACATGACAGCTCCCTAAAAGTGAAGCCAAAACATCTTGTTTGCCCCCTGGTTGCATAATTTTTTCCAAAAGTTGGTTTCTGTCATTTTAGGTAGTTCTTATGACGCTAACGGATGTTCAAGTGTATTTGTGTTTGATTAGTTATTTGATGCTTTAAAAAGGGGGTGAGATGTAATGATTGACAGCTGTGATTCTCTCTCTCTCTAACAAGCTGCGGCCATGCTCGACTCGCGATTGGTTCAGACGGGTGTATGGGCGGGACCTAAATGCAGCGACTCCACCGTCCAATCACTACTGTGCGGGATTCAAATGACGTCAAAAATGCGAGATGGCAGCTCCCGTATCCGGGATATTTTGGTTTCAATTCTGTACAGTAGGAGGAAGTGAGGAAGCGTCATCCCATCTTTACACACAGTCAGTCAGCGTATTTACTATAATACACTGAACGCTATTATAAGCCAATAAGGACTTGTTAACCCTGCCATCATGCACACAAGACTATTGAGTTTTTTCTACTCCTCCATGGTACTTTAACTGATGGTGAAAGCCTGGAATCACACCATGAGTGCTTTTAACCTATGAGAACTCCTGCTTTTCTTCGTGGTGATGTATGAGACAAAACGTTAAATATGCTGATGTGACTGAGTGTGCATTGAAGTGGTAATAAGTGGGTGACATCCGAGCTGAGAGTTTCTCGTTTGTCAATTAATTACAGATTGAAACTCAACATGAGTTATCCAACCTTCAGGGAACGCACGCTGCACCTTAATTTACACGTATCTTTCCAGTGACATTGGACAAGCTAATCAATATTCATGTGATATTAATGCCATGTTGGTGCATGATGTGAGCTAATTTAAAAATATGCTTGAGAAGAAAAAAAACACACTTGGTATAACACTAGTCTTTTAAAATCTTGATTGACATACTTCATGACTGACTTTTGC
This sequence comes from Hozukius guyotensis, assembly GCA_916700995.1. Classification (NCBI taxonomy): domain Eukaryota; kingdom Metazoa; phylum Chordata; class Actinopteri; order Perciformes; family Sebastidae; genus Hozukius; species Hozukius guyotensis. The sequence goes on from CAKALU010064459.1 coordinate 82,652, forward strand.
AGATTATGACACAGAAGAGCACACTGTTCCTGGGAGTGGAGTTCACATACCAAACTGACTAAGTGAAATTGTTTATAGCTGGCCTGATATGTAAACAGCCTCCAGTTTGTAGCAGTATTTTTGTTCCAATCCATCCACAGATTCTTGTATATTTAGATTAAAATGATCTTTAATCTTCCCCACCATCTGTCCCTCCCTCCTTCTGTCACTTTACAAAATAAACTTTAAACAGGTTATTGAAACTTTTTTTCTTTTTAACCCTCTCACTCTTGTCTTACCGTGCCAGCCCATGGAGTAGGGGAAAGAGATTTCAAACAGATTGTCATACTTGGTCATCAGACGCTTCATAATGTCAGCCAGACCTGATAAACAGACAGACAGACAGAAGAGAGGGAGATGAAGTGAGAGAATATTATTTGTATTTGTTTTGTTGGTGTGCGTGTTGTTAATAATGAATAGCATGAGGAGGGCGAGCTGAAGCGAGGGCATGTGAGAGTAAAAACTAAGAAATAAAATTGAGAGAGGAATGTACGTAAGTAGAGGATGAAACATTTATTATTCTTGAAGGGTAATAAAATATATATATAAAATGCCTGAATACATGAGGAATAAGTCAGACGACCAGAGACGGATAAACAAGGTGCATAGGTGCATAAACAAACACACAAAGTTTCTGTCTGACTCTCAAACCGACAGATAAAAAGCATCAGACTAGGGATTCAAATTTGAAGCAAGTTAATCGATCATCTGCAGCAATTCATAATTAATCATTAAAAGTGTATACATTATAAAAAGCATCTTTTTCCACTATGAAATCTTTATTTAACACTGGATATGTGCCATTTACAGCTCAACCCAAATCAATTGGGTATTATGAATCGGGTAATACGTTGGGTATTTTCGATTATTATTAATTATTATTATTATTATTATTAATAATAATAATAATAATTAATTATTATTATTAAATAAAGACACTGTTATTTCAGCCATGAATTTCAAAAAAATAAATGAAATAAAGCATAACAAAGAATAAATCAAAACAATAACTCAACATTGTCATTTTTCAACAAACATTACTGCCATTTTGAAGCCTCGAGTTTGGCATTTTGGCTGCCGCCATCTTGTTTTTTTGCAACCAGAAGTGATACGAGAGGGTGGAGCTAAGTACAACCAACTGCTCAATTAGGCGACCAATATGTTATTGCTATTAGAAGGAATGCAAGTTTAAGGCACTTCCGTATTGGCTTCATTTTCTCAGACCTGATATTTGGTTAACACACTCTTGATTCACTCGTGATTACTGAATGATCATTAGCATCACTACCTCACTGAATCCACCTGTTGTTTCAAATGGCTGCAGTCACTATGGACTGTTTTTCTGTGTTGATTCCTCTCCCTTGTCTAGTGGGAAATGGTGGTAATGGGCCGTGTCTCAAAAGACACCTATCCCACCGATCCGTCTTATCTATGTGCCCTGGACTTCACACCTTCACTATACCGAAGCTAAATCAGCTAAACAGACTCTCAGCTGTCAACAGAAGTCTTCCAAACGAGCCCGTATAGTGCAATGGTGTTTGTCCTTGAGAGGGAATGGTAGGTAATCTCACCAGATCTCCTCGATTTTAAGAGAATTCATTCTCAGGCAACAACAACAACATCTGCCGGAGTCATTTAAACACTATAATGGTAGAGAGAAAGGGAAGTGAAGGACCAATTTATTTAATGATTACCGAAGCATTTCATTGCTTTATAAACTATATAATATCGGGAGGGTTGACAGGAAACAAATGCATGCAAGCACCATAAACTTCAATGTACCGGCTTTATTTAGCATAATGTTAGCTATGGAGACAGGCTTGAAACTATAGACATCATCCATTTATAATTAGCATGCAATAATTTAAACACTGGCCCATATTGTAAGAAGGTTTAGATGTAATAGTTTTATGGAGCTCCAACACACAGGAGGCCCCTTGGCCAGGAACCAAACCTGCAGCCTCCCCACTGAGCCACTGAGTCACCTTAAACTAATCTTAATTGCCTTAGCGCTCTCTCAGTCACTCTCTCTGTCAGTTTCTTCACACTCACCCTCCCTCTCCTCCGTTGTCAGGTCATTGATCCTGAGGACATGTCGTCGTGGTAACAGCAGCGTCTGGTAGGGCCACGTTGCCCAATATGGAACCACCGCCAGCCAATCAGAACTCTCCACCACCACACGCTCCTAGAGAAGAGACAAAATTAAAATGCTTTTGAATGGGCAGGGAAGCAATATTCAGACGGAAACCTCCGGGTCTGAAAAGTGAAGCCAATGTGGAAGTGCCTTAAACATTCTTTCTATTAGCCAGCAGGGGGCGACTCCTCTGGTTGCAAAAAGAAGTCTGATTGTATAGAAGTTTATGAGAAAATGACCCTACTTCTCACTTGATTTATTACCTCAGTAAACATTGTAAACATGAGTTTATGGTTTCAATCGCTAGTTTCAAGTCTTCTTCAATACAGCATGATGTTCATTTAGTAAATTAAGGTCCCAATTAGAGTAGAATAGACCATAAAGCAGGCTATGCTTTAGGGCGTGACTACCTTGTGATTGACAGGTCGCTACCACAGCGTTGTCCGGTCTGGGAGTTGTCCGTGTTTTCGTCTTAGAACTTTAACCCTTTCACAGTTTGTTTTCAGTTAACTAACATTTTGGTCGCCTAAAAATGTTGGTTTTACTTGGCTCCACCCTCTCGTGTCACTTCTGGTTCCAAAAAAACAAGATGGCGACGGACAAAATGCACTTGAGGCTTCAAAACGTCAGTCCACGAACCAATGGGTCACGTCACGGTGACTACGTCCACTTCTTATAGACAGTCTATGGCAATATTATATTGTTCAGACATCCATGGTTCCCAGAGGATGAATCCCACTGACTTCTGTGATCTGACTTTCCTCTAGCATCACCATGAGCTTGATATTTGTGGCTTTTAGCACATTAGCATGATTTCCACAAATGCATTTTTACGTAGGGTGCTGCTTTCTAAACTTATTCAGAAGTGTTAAAACCAATGGGAACCAGTCATCCTGACCCGTAAAAAATCAGAAATTAGTGTATACAATCTGAGCAACTATATTGAACACCATTCAGCTGATTGAGCTCCTTGAACACATCTCTTCAGTGGATGTAAGTTCTTAAAAAACAGTTAGAGACATTTTAGCAGTCAACTTGTCAAACCTAATGCTCCACATTAGAGAGGACTCCAGGTCTCAGAACCATCTGCTGCTACTTGACTTGTTGTCTCACATTTTCTCATTTCACGATTTTGCTTCTCCTGTTTGTTTTTTCTTCAATCCTTCTCTTTTTATGTTTGCTCTATTTCTGGCAGAAGTTCAGGTTAATTACTGTCAACTGTTTCAAAGAGAAATGTTGATGCAAAAAAGAGAGTAAATACATGAACTTGATTAAACCTCTTTGGCTTATGAAGCCACCTCAAAACATGTGAACGACATGATTAAAAACAAGGAATACTAAGTATATATATATATATATATATAAAAAAACAAAACAGAGTACAGGTTGACTGAGCACGATCTTACTTTACAACAAATTGAGTTCAAAATGCTAATAAAACAGGTCAGTGGCTGTTTGCAGCATGAAGCCTTATTATCATAAACTGTTTAAATGCAGAATGTGTCAGAAGCTGAGATTTAACAAGCTGATGAGTGGGCACAAACACGACCTGACCTTGGTATTACAATCCATCAGAAATAGATTAGCTCAGTGTGTGTGTGTGTGTTTGTGTGTGTGTGTGTTTGTGTGTGTGCTAAACAGCAGCAGTAGGAATCTGGTGAAAGTCAGCTTCATACTAATCCCAAAATCACCAAAGACAATCTCTCTCTCTGTTGTTTTACTTTGCATTGGATTTCAAGTAACCGCATGTTAACATAATTTCCTGTATGCTTCAGTCTGATCACGAACTGAAAATGGGAAGGCAGGTGTGTAGAGGCCTCGGAGCATAAACAGCAATCTGCAGCAGGGTTGATCGACCGTAGAGCGTAGTTCTTTAAGGCTGTAGCGATTGATTTTTTTTGGCCACTTGGGGGCAGAAGAACCCCGCAACGAGCTGAAAAACACACAGTCCTGACAGATAATCACCTTTTATAAAGTTGTTATGCATACAACAGCCTGTTTACACAGACAGCAGATGGAGAGCAACCTTGGCATTGATGTGCTTTTGGCCACCTGACGGATGCAAGTTATATTCACTTTCCATCGAGCGCTGGTTTGGTCTTTAGCTGCTACATGCTCCACTATGTTCACTGGCTAACTTTGTCAGTTTGCTGTTTAGTACTGGGCAGGTACTGTAGGGGATTTATCAGAGCTAGTTTGCTGGAAAGAGCTGCCAAGCTGCTGCTGGAAACAGAGAGTGGTGAGACTGAAATGTACCATGAAACCAAAGCAATGAGCTAAAAGACGCTAAGTGATTGCCATGGTAGCTGTGTAACTTTGCCCAAGACAGGTTGTTTAGCTCAGCACTCTATATTAATGTAGCAAATTCATATCCCTGTAGGAATATGTTAGTGTTGTGACTTCTTGGAGTCAAGATTTTTAATATCACTTCATTTCTAGCTCTGGCTCTGTGCGGATTTTGCATTTATACTCTGGGTTTCCTCCAGGCATTCCAGTCTTAGGCCAAGAGAAAGTGTGTTTTGGGATTCCTCCTGCCATCACCCTTCACCATGCCTCTGTAGCCTCAGATATATTGTGCCAAAAATCCATTGGCACATATTCCCACATGCTTTTTCAGTGTTCCAATGTTGTTAACTTGGTGTCAAGTGACCCAAAAAGGTCCCTTTTCTGGCTTGACTGCAGCTAAGAGAATTCATATTGTTAGATGGAAACTTGTGCATAGTGTATATATTAAACAGGGGGCTTCCTCTTTTCACAATCATTTTATTAAATTTTTTTCTTATCTTGCAATTTTACTAGGGCTGTCAATTGATTACAATATTTAATTGTTATTAATCACATGATTGTTCGTATTTAACCGTGATTAATCGCAAATTAATCACACATTTTTAATCTGTTCAAAATATACCTTCAAGGAAGATTTGTCAAGTATTTAATACTCTTATCAACATGGGAGTGGGAAAATATACTTGCTTTATGCAAACATTTGTATATATTTATTACTGGAAACCAATTAACAACACAAAACAATGACAAATATTGTCCAGAAACCCTCACAGGTACTGTATTTAGCATTAAAAAATTCTCAAAACATAACATGGCAAACTCAAGCCCAACAGGCAACAACAGCTGTCAGTGTGTCAGTGTGCTGACTTGACTATGACTTGCCCCAAACTGCATGTGATTATCATAAAGTGGGCATGTCTGTAAAGGGGAGACTCGTGGGTACCCATAGAACCCATTTTCATTCATATATCTTATCTCAAATGGCCATGACAGTTTATCCTCACCAAAATTTAGCGAAAGTGTGGAGCGTTATTTAACCTCCTTCGCGACCATCTAGTATGACCGATGGTTGAATGAATGATGGTTGATTCCAATGGATTCGTTAGGTTTTCTAGTTTCATATGATGCCAGTATCTTCACTCTAGCTTTGAGCCCTGAGCTCGAAACGGAGCTCGCTGCAACCTCCGAAAAATCGATTGCGTTAATGCGTTAAGGTTAAAGAAATTAGTGGCGTTAAAACGAATTTGCGTTGATCATCGCGTTAACTTTGACAGCCCTAATTTATACAGTCACTTGTATTAATATATGCTTGTGCTGTTCCGTGTGAACAGTAGGAAAACTAATTAAAAATTAAAAAAAAAAAAAAAAAAACTGCTTAGCAGTAACCAGACACCAAAGCAAAGACAGAGTGTTTGGGCATCCTAGGCCATAAATCTCCCAGAGGTTTTGAACAAACTTGTCCATGCATTAGTGCATAATTAAGGCATCTACTGGGAATGCTGCTGTGTTTAATAACTGCGGAGGAAAACACGGAGTAATCTAACTGAATCCCAAAGTGTTGAGCTCTCTTAATGAACTGTACTTGCAGTATAGGATTCTACCTAGTGCCTGGTGCGGTAACACTTTGATATTGGAAGGAAAAAAGATGAGCAAGGAATGAAATGGAGGAAATTGTCTTAATGTAATGTGTATCTCTAATATTTAGTGAAAATATTATGAGCTGACATATTATACTTCCTTCTAACTATTTTTTTTTCTGGTCAAGATTTCAGCTTTCTCCTCCTCTTCAATCTCAACCTTCCACACACTCTTTTTTTCCCACCATATCCATCCTCTGCTGCCTTTAACAGGATTATAAAGGGGGCAGAAAGAAGATAGAAAAATAAGAGAGAAGCAGTGCGGAGAGGGGAGATTGAGGAGGAGGAGGGGTGGAGTGAAGGAAGAGAGAAAGAGAGAGAGGACGTGGAGGATGTCCTAAAACAGATACCTCCTGTACTGCAAATCCCAAAGAGTTTTATTCAATTAGCTTAGAAAGTTTTTGTTTCAAAGTCAAGAGTGTCACCGAGGAGCCGAACCTCAATTCAAACTCCTCCAAACACTGCAGTGGGCCAATTTACGGTCCTAACCTCGGGTCAGAGAGACAGGAGCAAAAAGAGAGAGAGACACACAAACACACACACACACATACACACTAGCGGACAAGAATAAGAAGTTTAAGGCATTCTTGCAAACACACACACACACACACACACTTGTGCTTCCACTCTGATTTTATAAAGGTCAGTTCCCATGAACAGCTGTCTAGGAGATTCAAGTGTCTACTCTGCTCTTCTTGAAACCTTAATGCTATCCTTTCTCTCTCTCACACACACACTCCCAGTAGACCACACAGGTATCGGCTCATTCCCTGAATGAATCAGTGGCTGCCTGATTTCTCTTTTCCCTTCTTGCCGCCACATCTCTCCGTGTGACTTTGTGTCTCTGTTTCCGCTCTTTTGTCTCCTTCTTTTGTACCCTCTCTCTCTCTGTTTCGTCGCCTTGCTTCTCTGCCTCCGTCTTTACTTTGTGCTCAAACTCCTTTGCTTAATTTTATACTCGAGCCCATTCTCCCTCTCCGACTATTCTTGAAGAGGAATGAAATAGTTTTATTTTTAGTCACTCAAAAGAAGCAGCTTTAATTCAAGTGTAGAAAAGGAGTAGAAAGACCCTCCTCTTGAGACAGACCCTGAGTGGATTTCATTTCTTTGTGTGTAAAGTGGCTAATCAGTAAAAAACAACGGCTGTGATTTGTTCCAGGAAAAGAAAAACAGGAGAGAAGTTGCAGGTTTTTACTTCGTCCAAACTTTTCTTTACTGATTCTGTCCTGGTTATTATTGTCTAGCGTGAATGCTAAACTTGATAGTTGTATAAGTAGTGTGAAATGAAGTTGAAATGTTGTTTGATTCATTGATTAGCTTAGCCAATATCTGACCAGAGTTTGGCCCAAAAATAGGACAAACGTAAAACCAAAATGTGTCATTTTTACTTTTAATTTTTTTGTACGGATTAAACAAAGAAGATATAACATGTAACTTTGGATACATTAGAGCTGTTTCCCCCAGATCCAGTTTTTTTAACGGCTGCTGGCTCCAGCTATGAATTGATGGTAGAGGCGTGAGAGTGGTATTGATTTTCTCATCTAACTCTTGGTAAAAAGGCTAGTAATGCATTTCCCAAAAATATCAAACTATTCCTTCAAAGGGCAAGTGCGAGGGATTTGGCGGAAACTAATAGCGGTGAGGTTGCGGATTGCAACCGACTGACACTTCTCCCGTGTGCCAAGCATGTAGGAGAACTATGGTGGCTGACGCAAAACCGCGAATGGCCCTATCTAGAGCCAGTGTTTGGTTTGTCTGTTCTGGGCTATACTGTAGAAACATGGCGGCCGGCTCCGTGAAGAGGACCCGCTCCGTAGATATAAACGGCTCATTCTAAGGTAACGAAAACACAACGTTTCTTATTATCAGGTGGTTATACACTGAAGAAAACATACTTATTGACATTATATTCCATTTCTGCCAATAGATGTCCCTAAATGCTACACACATAAAAGATACAAGTTTGTATTTTCTTATTCTACGGCTTCTTCAAAAGCTTTGAAGAGACTTTGTTGAGACAAATTCATATTTCCAAGTAGGCAATATGAACAAATACTGAAATAAACTCTGAGAAAATGGTAGTATGTGTTTGTTTTTCAAGACTTCCTCTAGCAAACAACTCTAAAACTGCTAAAAAGTAATAGCAAGGAAACCCTTGAGAAGAAAGGTGATAAAGTGACATCCATTTTATAACCTATTTAACAAAAACATGCAGTCTGTTCATTACTACTTAAACTCAAAGGACGACTTAGAGGTGGAGGCCTAAAAGGTAAGGTGATAGAGTGCTGCAAGTTAATCTCATTAGGACAAGATAAACTGGCAGCGCCTTTGATTGGCTTATCACCGGATAGGCACAAAGTGAGCCCAGTTTCAAGCTGTGAATATAACCTGAGATTTAAGTGTATTAAATAATAAAGTACCATAAGTAAGCCATCTCGCTACGGCTCCAGGTAGCGAAGCAGAGAAGTCAGATGGCTCTGTCAAGTTTAATTCTCCTGTAGAGAGTTGGTTCACGGTTTCCACCAAATGTCTGCTTACTAATTAGACATTTGCCAACATGCTTAATGCGCTCAGGGCTCCGTGGCTGACGCTCCACACACATGACTGGAAAATCATTCAAACACACACACACACTTGGTTTTCGTAATCTTCACACAGGTTAAAGATGGATGCTGCAGCATTATGCTCATGAGCATATCTGCTGTCCAATGACACGCTCTGCTGACTGAAAGACAGGCAGAGTACACCGATGGGAGAAAAAAGAGAAGGATGAAGTAAGAGAAAGAGAGAGGCGTGACGGGAAAAGGTGGAAGTAGATGGATGAAGGGCGAGACGATGAGGAGGTCATGGTGAGAAAAATAGTTTTGCAGAAATCTTGTATTTAGAGACATTTAAAGCATTCCTCCGTTTATTATAAACCATTATCACACAAAATGATTACCACACTGCTCATGGTCATCAAATCCAAATTTGAGTGAGATAATCAATTGGGCCATTCAAATTAAGCACTTAATTTAATCAAACATGCCTTTTAAGCCATGTGTTATTGTTTGATTCACTGTGTCTGACCTCTATAGCCTGGGAATTGTTGCACATCTTCCCACGATGCATACTGTATGTTAGAGAAGAGATTTTCTGGACTATTCAATATGTATTTTAAGACTAAATGTTTAACACTGCTTTTGTATCCATTTTGACCCTAACGTATAATGGGTGCTACACATTTTTATTTAAGAAAATGCAAGCATATAGCAACACTTTAATTTCAATTGTCAACGCTTAAAAACCCTGACACTAATAATAAACTGCACACCTCATTGTCTGTTTTCTTGTAGTAAAATATCACCGTAAGGAAACAAAAAACTGCCTTCTCCGTATGATTGCTGAAAGGTATTCTGGAAAATGTAAAACAACCAAAACTAAAGTGGAACTATAGGTGAGACCAAGAGACAGTAAATAACAAGTTTCTCAGGTAAAATTAAGTTTTAAAGGGACTGTTTGTAAGAATCAGAAATTGGTTGTAACAGCGACACCTGTGGCCGTTAAGTGAACGAAAGTCAGCGTCCTGTTGCTCGCGCTGGCCCGTGTGCACGCGCTACCTGAATGTGAGCGAGCATCCGTCAAAACAGTGAGACGACACACGTCAGCTAAAACCACAATATCACTCTATATTTCACCTGCTTGGCAGTAATGTTAGCTGACCAGACGAAGGTCTCTCCATGAATCAGTGCTGGGTGCATGGGACACCGACCCGCAATGATTTATACGGGTAAGAAGTTACAAACAGTCCCTTTAAAGGTCTTATTGATAACATTTTTATGTAGACAAATACAACTCCACAGACTTTAGAAAGGTGCCAAATAAAAGTATGGCTTTTCCTGAGAAAAATTACGATTGTGAATTAAGCATTTCAAACATTTTGGAGGGTCCAAAATTAATGTTTTTTTTTTTTTATCTCTGTGTAAGATATCTGACATTTGGTTCCCACTTCTAACCCGGCTTGTGAGCCAACAGTAAAACGACGTTGGTATCACATGGCTTGACGGTAAGTGCCTGGCAACGACTTGTTGTGAAGTGAATGCAATGGAACGGGGGAGGGAGAATGCGACAGCTAGTGGCTGAATGTTATCAATGTTATCAATAGCACCTTTAAATGTAGCTTTTTAAATATTATTTGACTTTGTATTTATACTGTATGCGTATAGTTGTACCTTTTTCTCAGCCTCTTGTTTGGCATAGTGCAGCAGCAGCGGTTCTCCATGTTTCTGATAGTAGGCTCTCTGACAGCGGTCTGACAGAGCCGGCTCATTAGGCAGGAAGTTGCTGGCCCACACCTGTGATATAACAGGAAGAATATGATGATGAGACATAACAGAAATCTAGAAATCCTTACAGTGTGTGTATCACTCTCTCTTTAGAAAATTAAATGGGTGCTGTAACAAGCAATCTAGCCATGTTTTTCCCCGCTGCCCTGATTCCAAATGACCTCGCTAAACCTGCTATTTAATAGGGTTATTCATCAATACTATTCAATCAATGGATGTTTCACAGGTGCAGAGATTTCTGGGTTTCAAAAACCTGCTTTCATTTTTTTCCATTCAGGTTTTTTAGATTGATAAATGTGTTTTCCCCCTGCAGCCACTGGCTTTCATTTATTTCAATACAATGTGAAAATCAACTTGCAGACACTAAAACGTAATTGAGATAGGTACTTCATCACGGTGAGCAGCAAGGCTCCATGCACAGGCCCTGAAAACATATTTTCTCAATCAGCTTCTCACTGAGAGCGTTACGGTCCTAAAATAAATGAACACAACATTTTTTGCCATAATTGAAACAGCTGTGATTATTTCACGATTCATTTTTTTTGGGGGGGTCTGTGCTTGTGTCACTGGTCTGAAGTTGGGCGGGGCTCATCTGGAAAAAGACGATGTCACATATTTCCATGCATCAATCGTGATTTAGCAACATTTGGATCAAAATTTGATGACTGTCGTTGGGTTGTTTGCCCAAGTTGCCAGGAAACTGTCAATCAAATCTGACCAAACCACAACCACACAGTCCTGATGAAGCAGACTAGCTGATATTTTAAAAGTTAAACTCTTAACAAATAACACATTTGGATATTAAATGTTATAGATACATACTTAAAGAGGACCTATTATGCTTCTGTGCTTTTTCCCCTTTACTTTAGTGTGTTATATAGTTTTTTTGTGCATGTGAAGGTCTGCAAAATTACAAAGCCCAAAGTCTACGCCAAAGGGACTAAGGTCTAAAGGTTACTCTCCCCCACAGAAACACTGCTCCTGAACTGCCTGAAATGCCTTGTTAGAAGTCCTGCCTTTTCTTCCGTAACGTGGTGATGTCACCAAGTCACACATTTGCATAATACCTGCCTATAGCGGCAAGCTTGGCACGCCCTCGAACAAAGCTAGTTAGAGCGGAGCTGAAGGGGAGTGCACAAAGTTTGGTTCGGCTGACCAATCACAACAGTGGGCCAGCTGACCAATCAGAGCAGGCTGGGCTTTTTCTAGTAGAAACTCAAAATACAAGTATGCACCTGAAAATGAGGTCCTCTTTAAGATTTGAAATCAAGTTTTCATAGTCCCAGTCCTCGATTAAAAAAAAATTGTATGTAGAGGCATACTGAAAATAGTCCGTGTTTAATGTTGTTTTATGACCCATGTCTGCCACAATGACACCTACCCTGTATCTCTCTCTCTTTTCATCTACAGCCTCACAACCTTTGTGTTTCTCTGTAGCCTCCCTGCATTTTTCTGGAATTTGTCAAACCCCACTTAATGACCTCAGAGTTTCTTACCCTTTGCAAGAACCCACTTCTGTTCCTCCCTGCACAATGATCCCTCATTAATCCCGAGCATATGTACCAGCCACTTCCCCTCAGCCAGATCATCTATATAGCTCACTTGCTGTAGCGGTCCAGTCGTTCCCGTCTCTGCCAGCCAGTTTTATTCCCTGCTCCAGTACTCTTGCCTGTTTATCAGTTACTCATGTTACGACTGCTCTTTCGAACTTGTTGGCCTACAGCTACTGACTGCCTGCCCACCTATTGTCGAAGAGGATGTAGTGCCATTAACTTAACCAATCCTGCCTGTGTGTCTGCATTTAGGTTCTCATCCCTGTTACCCAATACTTGGATTGTGACAGTATCTGCTTTTATGTCACGGTATTGGTATTGGCGTGGTAATGGAGTTGAAAGTGTGGATCGATTATAAAATATATTGATTTGTATGTAATTTGGTCGCTACCATGCCGTTAACTGGTCTGGGAGTTGTCCGTGTTTTTGTCTTACAACTTTAACCCTTTCACAGTGTGTTTTCAGTTCATGAAAGTTAATTGTAACATTTTGGTTGCCTAAAAATGTCTTATTTACAGCTGTGTCAAACATTTTAGCTAACCAACACAACAACTGAACATGTCAGAGCACTCTTCCGTGGGCCCATAGAGACAGAAACACACTCACTGACCAATTTAGCTTCTTGATTGTGATTAATAACATCTCAATCTCTATAAGTTCAAAGCAGCTGTTTTGATATCTAACTGAGACAAACACATTGTTGAAACTTTTCCTCTCATCAGCCACCAACTGGCATTCCGTGGCAGAAGGCATTCACTTTAAATGAGATGCTGGTATTAACAGTGATTGAAAAGGTAAACATCCCCGGAGAAAACAGACAGGTTTGATGCTCTAAAACAGAAGAGATGCTGTCGGTCATTTTCATTCCAGGAAAACATTCGTCTGCCTTAACAGCACTGCAGTTTATTTTCAATCACGCTTCGGAAAAAAAAAACACTTTTAGGCTGCGGAATTAGCTTCATAATGTACTTCTACTGCATTTCAGAAAGCTCTTTATGGATAACGGTGAACATCACGACAGACATTCGGGTTATTTATGTTTGCACTTTATGGCGTTTTAATGGCCGTAAAAGCAGGGAAGGAGTGCCAAATGACTGTAACATGTAACTACTGACTCAAGGTGCATCATAAATTAGGACCTAAGATAACGGCATATGTAAATAGGAGGTATTTACATATGCGTTTGTTATAATTAGCATCCAAACTAATAACACCAGTATATGCAGGAAAGCAAAACTAAATAGTGTAAAAGTATGCAATACATATGCATGCTCTGATGAGTGAGACACCAGAATATTGATTAGTTATAGCTGCACTGAGGAGCAAAGCCTTGGACAGTTCTGGCCTCCATGTCGTCGATTAATTCCTGATAATGGACACCTCGTTGGGCATTATCCCTTACTTATACCATGGTCTGGGTGAATACTCGATTATGAATGGCTGCAGGGTGTCCATTAATTACTGATAATGTACATCGACCACGTAGTTCCAGTTAAACTGTCTGTTCACCGTTCTAAATGAATGCGCTGGCTACAAAAGAATCTGAATATCCGGCCCAGTTGCACAATAGTTCTTGAAATAGTCACAAAATTGAATGTATCGATTCGCGCACATAGACACAAATTTAAAAAAATGTTCTCGTGATGGCCAGCACGAAATCAATTTGTATGTAATCCACGTAATTGTTAACCTGGAAAGTATAAAGAGCAGCGAACAGGAGATCGGTGTTCGTATCCCATATGAAACCACAAGTCAAAGTTGATTTATTTGTCACATAACTTCCATACTTAAGTTACGGCACAAGTTATTTTGACCCAAACCGCAATCTTTTCCTAATCCTCACTAAGTAGTTTTGTTGTCTAAACTTAATAAAGTCGATCTTTTCCCTAAACCAAGTACTTTTATTTTGAAAAGACTGGAGCGGAAATTGACACGTGCTGTTGCTGGACATTTGTAGGAAAACGCACGAAAAGTACATTGTTGAAAGTCGTGCTGAGCGTCACGAAATGTACACAAATCAAATAGATAAAATTTTGCGACTATTTCACAAACTGCTGTGAGACTGTGTTGGAATATCTTATTCACAACACTGAGTGTAACGTTAGTCCTTCATCCTTGAGGTTGCCAGACGGTTCCGGCCTCTATACCTCGTCCATTAATTCCTGATAATGGACACCTCGTCTGGCATTATCCCTTACATAATGGACAGTGGTCTTTCTTTTGGCCTCTAATTTGGTTTCTTTTCATTATTTGTGCATATTGTCCAGACTAGGCTTTAATATAAACTGCTTTCAGGGGGCATTTTTGCCCTTTTGTCTTAATGTTGAGAGAGCTTTTAGGCCTATAAAAGTCGAATTTTACTGAAATGAACATATCTGTGTGACTAGGAGTAGGTTTTTCAATTATAATATCCCATACGATGGGAACAGAGTAATAATCAGAGGTGTTCTCTGCTACTTTTTGGAGCTTCAGGCTGCATGGCAAATTGTTTTCTGATTAAACACTCCTCCACTTTTCCCACCCAGAATGCAGTGCAGGAATCATGCTCCTAGAAATTCTCCCCCCCTCTATCCTTCTTTAAAACAGGGGGAAGCTGTATTAGCTTCATGGGGGGGATGCAAAAAGGGTCCTCTTGATGATCAAGGAGCTTCATCATTTCTTTTTAATTTTGAGGCAATTTATGAGTGTCCCGCTGGCCTCGCCTCTATGTAACTGTATCGTCCTGGGTTTCGATGCAAGATTAATACTTAATATGTAATAAAGCAAATGCGATAAAAATAATCTTTAACAAAAAAACAAAAAAAGCTGGGAATTATTCATGTTTATTGGCATTTTTTGCCCTTGGTGAGATTCTGTACACAATCACTGCAATGGGAGCAGAAAGCAGCTTGGCGTGACGTTAATATTAATGACTTTTGAATATTGGCTAAAGGCTGCGCCATGTTGATGATCGCGATCCTAGAAAGACAGAAAGAGACTGACATGTGTGAACTGTATGTGTGAATGCTGTATATCTGCATGCCTCCAGGCATGTACAATATAGTGTGTGTGTGTGGATATATACTATATGTTCACGCCTGCCAACATCTGTGCCTGTGGCTCTATTTGTACACCTGCGTTTTTGTATACACGGATCTCTCATCTATCCAGCAGCAGACTGTTGATTCTCAGAGAGAAAGTAGAGATAAGAGAAAAGCAAAGTATATACTCTATTCCCACAAGACAGAAGTTGCTCTTCAAGAGTGAAACACACACTTAGGGAGTGAAATACGAACCCAATAACCGTCTGCTCCTGAGAGACGAATGTTTTCAAACACATTCTGAGCACTTCACAGAATTAATACTGTATATAGTTTGGGATTACTTACGTGGAATAAGACTATTACTATTCCAGGGGCATAAGTTTTTCCTTCCTCCACTTACATGAAAATACATACCGCTCCTGCGAGACCAAAGTTATCAGAAGCAACGATGCCTGCAGAACACGATTAACATTTTCTGTTCGTTATCTTCAAAAAGTTTTAGATCTTTGCTTCTTGCGTTCTGTCCTGGAGGGCTTGTCTGGCTGCACACACACACATTTACTCTCTTTTCCAAGAACTTTGATGTCTTAAGAAAGGGAAATCTGGACTGCAGGAAAAAAGAAACAAAAAAGAAACACAACTGACAAAACTTTTAAAAAGCTCCATCAAAGCCTGGATCCAGGTTTGATTATGTCTCTGAAATGTTTTAAAAGTGGACTACATGAAAGGAAAGCACTTTTTTTTTTGTTATACAAGTACAACAAACAAGATTTTGACGGCACCTGATTACATACTAGGGGTTTTAAGCCATCTTAATCAGAAAGTTTCTCCCTTTACAGTGGTTGTATCTTCCTCTACTTTTTTAAAAGCAACTTTCTGAAGTTCCTAATGATGCAGTGTCAAGACCATGCTATCCTGAGGTCATATACTGCCCTCTGCTGTTAATTTGTATATTACAGCCTTAGAAAACATCAGCACAGATTCAAGTACAGCAGCAGGCCTTTGTTTCTGTATGGAGTCAAATGTTTATTTTACTCCAAAAGCCTGAGGATTTGTCATTGATCAACCAGAGAGCAGGAACTCATCAATACAACCATCTGGAGGAAGGGATAATGTACAGCGAGCTGGTCATCGTGTCGGGTCTTGCATCGCCCTGAAGGGGTTTATTTCGCAACAATGACCAGCTAGCTGTACATTGTACTGCTTATTACACGGCTATTTACTTAAGAAATCAATAGTTTGACACAAAAACGGTCCTCCAGAGTCCAAGATCAGAGCTGTGTCCATAGCAACGGTCTGTTATACATAGCAACGGTCTGCTATAAAGAAATAACACACCGTAGAATGGCATAATTCACCAATCAGAATCGAGTATTCAACAAAGCCGTGTAATAAGTAAGGGATAATGTACAGCGAGTCGGTCATTGCTGTGAAATAAGCCCCGACAGGGCAATGCTGTGGACCCCGACGCGAAGCATCGCCCTGAAATGAATAGAACGCTGTGATTGTGATTATAATAACACCTTTAATGAGCTCCTCACCTCAGAGAACTTTTGCAACTATTCTTCCTTTTTTTCTGTTTGAACTTACAATAGCTTAGTCACTTTTACACACAGAAATATGAGAAGCAAGGTGGCAACAGCTGCTGCTGAATTTGTGGGCAGCAGTGAATAATTAAGACACTATTCTTAAAGCAACAGTGCAACATTTCAGGAATGAGGTATAACCTGTTAATTAGTGAGCTTTTTTACTTTTCCAAAAATGTCAACCTATAACTTTAACATTGTGGAAAAAGAAAAAATACTCAAGAAAAATATTTGAATAATTTAACATATTGCGTGCAATAGTCCACCAGCTCAAACACACACACACACAACGCTTTCTGTAATTGTCTCAGCCTTCAGTCGAAAAGTCAAAATTTATTGAAAAAAAAGATAGATGTAATCATTTCCAGAATTCATAACATGTTTTTAGATAACGGAATATTCTGCTTCAATCCATATTTGTTGGCGTTTAGCCTTTCAAAAACAACATTTTCACTGCGGTGAAAAACTGTTTACTCTCCCGCACACACTTGTATTAATGGGGCGGTCTAGCAGCAATCTAACAGCACCATACATTACATTTATATAACCACAAAAACACAAAATCAAATTTTCCAATTCTTTTTAGAGTGATGACGTTATAAAATATCACGACAGACATTCAAATCTTTATTTGAAAGCTTCAAATATAAAAAAAAAAAAGTAACATTCGATACAGCCCTAAAAACTGTTAGAATTTGTCTATGTGCTGCCTTTTGCATGAATGAGACAGGCTATTCTCAATAGGTTTGAAATCTGAAGTGTTTAATCTGTTTACCATGTTATGTTTGTCCTGTTTAAATGTGTTTACTGATTGCTTCAGTCAGTAGTCTCATCATTATTTCCGCAAATACAGTTTAACTTGACATAATGGTTCCACTCAGAGCAGCTTCCCCGACCAATCCGAAGGCAATCTCGTATATATTGGGCAGGGTGAAGACAAAAATCCTCACTGGGAGAGTGAATGAAGCCATAAAACAGACTTTCTCAGCGCTATACAGCAAAAATATGTGAACTACCAGCAACTTGTGTATTACTCTCAGGCTGAGAACAGGGATTTTCGTTTCTGATGGACCCGTCCGTCTTCCTGTTTTCTATACTGTTTGGATAGCTGACATATTATTTTGACCATATTGACAACGGTATTGCTGTTTAGAATTCAACATATCACTCTGTCTACACGAACCCTCCTTCTGTTTTTGTCATTCTCCCTCCTGATTGTGCTCGTTCTCAACACCACACAGTTAAGTGACAGTTTGACAGGAAATGCCCCTCTCTCACCTTACTGAAGAGGCAAACATGAAAAGACAAGAAAAAACACCCAAACAGTAACATAGATGTGATTATGTATATTAAAAAATAAACACGCAAAATATGACAACAGCACACAGTTATTTGTGATTTCTGAATAAAGACTCAATTAACAGCTTCTATGTTGAGACTTGTCTCGCTCAAAACTTTTAAGCGAGTCCTTTTTAACACACGCCAACTTCATTTGTCATAGTGAATCTGAAAAGCCAGCATCTTAGGTGTGCAAATTGCACTGGTGACACAAATCATATTGTGCCTGTGTGATAAAAGCATCTGTTATTGCGGCACCTTGAAAGTAGTCGTACTGAAAGAAGAAGTGGCTGCTGTGTTAAGATATTTATGTATTCCCGAACTTGATATTCTCACTTCGAGGACATTTAATTTATTCATGTAGTTGAAATCACTCAATGTTCTCGTATTTGCGCATACGTGCAAGTTAAATGAACACCTTGAGTATTTATGCGTGTGTGTGCGTTTCCTACCTGACAGTGAGGATGTGGATTTGAACAGCCCATCATAGCTCCTTTATTCTCAAAGATCTAAAAAGAGAAAAATAAGAGGAAAAGTTAATCCAGAGTTTAGTTTACCTTTTTGCATGTACTTAGTGCGACTAAACTAAGGTAAAGTGACAAATATAAGAACAGAAGAAGAGAATCGCTTTTTGGTGGTACATTGCATGTCTGCACTGAGCTAAATTCTGTTTTCCTCCATGAGTCGAAGGTCAAAGTGGACAAGTCTCTCTTCAGGGACCAATCCCAATGTCCCCCCTAAAGCCCTGAACCCTCAGGGACTTGACTGACGTCACCTGGTAAATGGTTGGGTGTGAGAGGCTGCAACGGCTTGAAATGGTATAAATACGAATGGGACAGCACTTTGCGGCAACATATCGAGTTACCTTGACGACGCCAATTGTGGGTTTTTAAAACAGCATAATTAAGTAAAATGAAAATAAATGGTTGATGAATATACTAGGTGTGTAATGTAGCCAAATGCTTGCATTCTTCTGATGTCATGTGTTTTTTTTATGCACCATCATAAATCCTTAATGTTATTGTTTCTGTGTAAAATTTAATATGCCAGGCTGAATACCCATGTGCTGTCCTCTTTGTTTACCTTTTTTTTTTTAACACCTCCGGGCTTCCCCTAGTAACCTAAAATCACAAAGCTATGAATTGTGGGTAATCCCCTCAGGCAAAGTCTTCAGAAATTTCGGATTTAAGGAAAGTGTTCATTAAAGGGCTCAACATGTGTGCGAGGGAGCCCTCATACACTTGACGATTTGACAGCGGGACAGCCGTAAACCCTCGCGGACTTTGCGGTAACGCGCCTTAAAGTCTGTGAGTCCGTGAGTGTGGACATTGGGATTGGGCGTCGAACAGAGTAAATCCTTGCTGATGCTGGCGACTAAAACAGGAGAGAAATGTGAGAATGGTGCTGTCCTTGGTGCTGATATTTGGTAGTTAATACTGTTTCAATTCCCCTGCAGCTATGTATGCATTTGTCTGTTTAGTGAGAATATGAGGTATTTCTAGGGCTTTTTTTCCCATATTGGATTGGTCTGTAACTATAATCTAAGAATGTCAATATTTTATAATGCAGACACTAGTCGTTTTTCTGTGCAGAGTAGAGGAAAACAAATGTATCCTTTAGCTAATGATACATGACTGGCCATTTGAGCATGTTGAAATGGACACAAAAAACTGTAAATTAAATTGAAAATTAAGACTGTGTAAACAAAAAAAAAAAAACATTGGACAGAAGTCCTAAAAAGCATTTTGGTGGGGAATCACCAATCACTGGCTGTCCTACAGAAGGAACCAGATGGATATTTAGAGTAATTGGATTGTGGATCACTTCAGCAACTATAGTGCAGTGATTTGTTCATGATTTTACAGCTTCAGCTTGTGTCTTCTCCACAGTGATGGCTTATGGGTCTCGTGTGTAGTGTAGTACTTGGTGCCATTCGACACACTGAACAAACAAAACAAAGAACAGCTGTGATTTTTCTGGATTCAGTTAGAATATCGATCTGTATACCTAATAATGTATCATAACTAGTAAAGATGTACATCAGCTTCTGACCTCTAAATCCACCAAAAAAAAACACAGCATCTTTATTTGCCTTAAAAATTCCTAGCATGTGATAACGGAAGAATTTAATTCCTAGTTGTATAAACTTCAATGTCTTATTTTGTCCACATCCGTCTCTTTCTGCTGCTGCTGTTTGAATTTGCAAGTTTGCCCAGAGGCATCATTAAAGTTTTATCCAATCCAATACAAGACACATTAAAATGAAAAAATTGGAAAGAGCGGACAACGGAATGATCAGCGACGCGGGTCGAAAGGTTTACCTGCTACGATTTTACAGGTATCCAGCCCTGAGAGAAATTAGATCAATAGGGTGTGACTGTTAATAGCAATGAGTGGGTGTGTGTGTGTGTGTGTGTGTGTGTGTGTGTGTGTGTGTGTGTGTGTGTGTGTGTGTGTGTGTGTGTGCATCCCATACCTGAACCCAGGGGTACGTGGTGCCTAGTTCTTCAACAAGCTCCGCCCACTTGTCAATCACCTTGACAACCTCTTGTTTTTTCATGAGAGGGAGGGTGACGTCTGACCAAGGATGGAAACACATGACCTTACTGAAAAAGAGATGAAAGAGACAGAGAGGATGGTGGGAATCTGGGCATAAAATCTCCTGCAGTGATCTGAAACCTGAAGAGTGTGCCATTCTTTTTAAATTTTAAAACAAAGTTGGGGGTTCAGTGCTTTGCTCATGGGCACCTTGATAATAGTAGCATCTGAAATACATTTCTCTCACTGCACCAATCCTAGGTGTTAAAACCAGGGAAGAAAAATCTATTCAAAAAAAGTTATTCTGTCTTTGTTCTGTCTGGCTCTCTAGTTTTTGTATGTTTATTATTTATTGTGATGTGTTTGTTGTTGTTGTTGTTCTGGTTGTTGTTAATAAGTGATGAATGTGCTGCTGCTGTCTTGCCTGGGTTTTCCATGAAATACATTAAAGAGGACCTATCCTGCTCCTGCTCATGCAGGTGCAAACTTGTATTTTGAGTTTCTACTAGAACATGTTTACATGCTTTAATGTTCAAAAAACGCTTTATTTTTTCTCATACCGGCTGTGCTGCAGCATCTCTTTTCACCGTCTGAAAACGTGTGAAACCATCCTTGCTCTGATTGGCCAGCTTGCACACTCTTCGGACTCCGCTCCAGCTCCGCTCTAACTAGCTTTGTTTGAAGGCGTGCCAAACTAGCCGCTAGGCAGGTATTATGCAAATGTGTTACTTGGTGACATCACCGCGTTACGGAAGAAAAGGCGGGACTTCAAGCGAGGCGTTTCAGGCAGTTCAGGAGCAGTGTTTCTGTGGGGGAGAGTAACTCCCTTTGGCCTGGACTTTGGGTTTTGTAACTCTGCAGACCTTTTAAATGCACAAAAACTATATAACACACTAAAGGAAAGGGAAAAAGCACAAAAGCATAATAGGTCCTCTTTAAAGAACAGCCATGATCTACTGTGCTTAGGTTTGGCTCTGTTAATAACAGTAAAAGTTATAATCTGTTAGATTGTTTTCTATATCTCTGGCACCCAGTGCTGAGTACTGTGAAAATACTTCTCTGCACTTCCCAGAAACCACTTGTCAAAAACAGCTACGCGTCTTCTTTAACATCTTTTTCTTTGTTGTGACCCAACCTGCAGTATTAACACGGATTACATTTCTGGGGTCAGATTTAAAGCCAGAGCATCTGGTTTGTATTGTCAGAGCTTTACTCGTGATATGTGAACATTTTGTGCTGAATTCTATTAGCGAGCATGACTAACTGAGAAAACCCCCCCCAAAAAAAACCATAACTTCAGGGTTTAACTAAATGTTTTAACCACGTTGTACGGAGTTTAGAGGTGTGTGTGTATTTAATCCATGTCCTTGTGTTTTATGTTTGCTCTGAGCGTTACCTGTGGTGCCCAGGGGAAACCGGCTCGACTGTCAGAGTCAGAAAAATGAATTTCTATCAACAGACAGACTCCTCTTAGGCCCAGAGCAGCTAGTACGTGATCAATAATTGAACATGACTTTGGTGTTTATGCTCTGAGCAAAACTGAATGGTCGTATTTATGAATTGTTCATGAGTATCATAGGAGCTGCAAGCATTGCATATATATATATATATATATATATGTGTGTGTGTGTGTGTGTGTGTGTGTGTGTATCCAACAAGCACTAAAAGTGTATAAAACAATGTTACTCTGGAATTGGATTTATTTGATGTTAATTGATGGATACAAACAGCATTCTAGCAACACCGGACTAAACACACTAAGACTAAGAGTCTACATGCATGCTAGCAGCTCTGTGAGCAAGCAAAGACAGAAAAAATGTTTCCTGATTACCGCTGAAGGTAAGATGTCTTTTTTCAATGGCTTTTTGAGCCCTGTTTTATTAGTTTTATCAGTGTGGGTTGAATAATGTCTAATAGATTAAGTTCGTAATAACCGAGGCGCGTATAGAAACAAAAGAACTATGAACTACTAGGATTTAATTGACAGATCTATCAAACTGAGTTTCTCCACAAAGAATCACACGACAGTAGCACTTTAAATCTTGTGTTTTATACCAGAGATGTGCTCATAGGTTTCTTGGAAATAAGTCATTTAGCATGAAAAAAGCATTAAAAAAACGACTCATCGATTAAATAAATCTTAGCCAACATAGATCACAACGACAGATTAGTCGACTAATCAACTAAGAGAGGGCAGCCCTAAATAGAGACAGTGTTCTAAGTGTTCTGAGCAGTACACATAGTGAGTACCTATTCATTTATTTCAGTTTTTAAAGTACCAGGAAATTATATAAAGTTTGGTGCAATTTAGAGGCAGGACGACAGGAAAAAAACAAAGACTGGACATTCATTTTCCCTATTATTTGTGCCAAATTATTAAGTCATATCCAACAAACTTCTTAAGAAATTACAGATACATAACGGTTCCTTTCTGGGAAATTATAAGGACACTATCAGGCCTGTAAAATAAAGTGTTACCACATCTTTTGGAACAGGATTTAGGGATTATTATGCTGAGAGGGACTGTACGACTGAGAAAGGGTGAAACAATAAATCATTAGGCATTTTCTCACCTCTTCCCTCACCCCATCTCACTTTCGTCTCCCAAGACCCAAATCCCCCAAAATCCCATTTCCCAGTTTTTTTTTCTCTCTAATTGGCTCTGTGAATGTTGCTGCAGGGCAGAACGCACCAGTCCAGCTTCCAAGCTCCCCTTTCTTTGACACGAGACTATGTGGACTGGGGCGGACCACAAACAAGAAAAACTGCACGGAACAAGCATGTATACAACCACTACATCATGAAAAGAAAGAAAATGTACACAAACTGAATCTGCGAGGTAAAAAAATCACCCTGAAATGTAACAATCAATAACAAGATGTCGATCAGTGCTCTTCCTCTGCTTCATTACTCTGTGAGTGCATGTGGCAAGAAATAACTGACAGCCTCCTCTACGTCTGCACACATGGGATTCAAACACCAGGTTCAGTTTTCAACCAGCGAATGCAGTTTTGATTTAATCTATTATTTAGTTGTTGTGTAACTCTGCTGCTGTCAGGAAGATTCATCCAAGGAATTCCCGAAATGTGAGATTGTTCAGGAACGTCTTTAAAGATACAGAACCTGTCTGTTATACACTACTGTGTATTGTGCATGTAGTGAACACTAACAAAGGATTAGCTCTCCTGTTAGGGTTCCCAGACCATATATGGACTTTGAAAGGGAATAAATCCAACAGTTGATGACTGAGTAGAACATATTCCCAGGAATAAGCACAATTTGACCACAGGGAAAGCTCTTATGCACCTACACACATGGTCTGATGTAAATATCACTGGGCTGAAATCCATCATGAAGATTCAAGCATCCACTTCCTATAAAATAAAGTGGTGAGGAAACATCCCCATCTGGTGGTGCCACAGAAGATTACACACATCTAAATATATGCATAGACCGGTGTGGATTTGTGATTTTGTTTTGCATAGTTCAAGATGTCCTGGAAACAAGTGGCATGCAGTGTGTTGATTAACACAATTACCTCCTACTAATAGCTGATTATGCTGGTGATCACAACAACGAGTGAAAGTTGCCTCAGCATGACTGCTCTGATTGCACTCATCAGCTCAGATTTAATTAGTCATAAATTTGAATGTATCATCATTTTTTAAAAAGGAACGTTGATTAAGAGGCACCCTTGACTAAATTCTAACCACATGTTAATTTAGATTATGCGTGTGTTTAATATTCATCTCATTGTAACACTGTATTTTTTTGTTTATTTGTACAGGTACACTATAAAATATAAATGTTGTACTGTAACAGATCTTCAGTCTCTTGGCATGTTTCAATAAATAACACATAGGGTGTATCTTTCCAAATAATAATAATAACAATATTTACGCATACTTTACACATGATGCTAAAAGTTTCTCACAGTGTGATGGCAGACATTGATTATTCCTGCGATGTGTGACATGAAGCTTTGTTCTTACCAGACGCCCCGTGCAGCTTTAGACTGGAACAATGGGTGTTGATCTGAACCTGAGGAGAAAAACAGCAAATGTAAGTTGTTTCAAAATGTAATAAAATGTGTTACAATTTAATAATTAATTTGCTTTACAATTTTAGGTATTTGAATTGATCCACCCACACCCTTACTGAACAGTTTATTGTGCCATGAAATGATTTCAAAAGTATCATGTTTTGTGCATAAGATGTAGATAAACAGCAAACAAACTACATGAAAGTAGAATTTGCACAAAAAAAAAAAGTTTAGGCAGTGATATTTCAACCAGTGTTTTTTCCTCTTTTTTTATTATTTATTATTTTTAATACAAACAATGACAGTGACCGCAATTATACAAAAAAAGCAAACAAACAAAAAAACAAAACAAAAAGAAATTAATATTACCATAGAATATTACCACAAAGATTCAATAATACATGATCAGTTCAAGCTGTTTTCAAGACAGGATGTAATAAAGTTCCTGGGATCATCAAATCCATTCAGGCCTATCATCATCATCTCGGAGAATTAGAGCAGCCTGTTCCATTGATGGCAAGTTCGTAAAGTCATAGTGCCAGTTCTCCATGCTTAAACAGTTTGGTTTACGCTCTTTCCACTTCATTAAAATAATCCGCTTGGCTGCTAGGAAGGCCAGTGCTATAATACTGTGTACAGTATACAAGTTACCGGACAAGTCTGATATCTATATGAAGAAAACGTGACACATTTTCAGTAATTTCCGACCAAACCTGCTTAACAAGAGGACAGTAGCACAACAAATGAATCAGTGTATCTACTTCACAACCATGCCAGCACAATTTGGATAATGTGTGATCAATTTTCTTCAATGTGCAGGGTGTAATATAGGCCCTATGTATTATCTTTATTCGCAAAATCCTGTTTCTGATACAATTTGATGTTTTAGTACTATTTTTAAGTGCTGTATTCCATTGTGCTGTGGTTATGGGTATGCCCATGTCACATTCCCATTGAACCAGTGATTTTTCTATAATGTAATACAATGACTTTTAATAGTATTTTTTTACAGCACCAGAAATGGCACTCACCAGGATCTGGAGCATCTGGCTGAAGGGCGGGGAAGTCATTATCAAAAAGAAACGTGCTCTCATATTCTGGATTTACCTGGAGAAAAACAGACACAGAGAAATCAAAAAAATGGGAGAAAACAACCCAAAATCTATTTTGTGGTCCAAAGCGGCTATCATTTTATGGCATATGTTTGGTAGCTGCATGTGTCCAGATATGTATCAAAAATGACCTCTGCATTAAATATTATGGGTAAATGATGCTTTTTATGAAATGGTTTATTACATGATTAATAGCCACCCACTGCATAGAAACCCCTTGACTGCAGAGCAGTAGGCTATGGATGAAACAACAAGTTTGGGTTTACTGCTTGTTGCCATCGTCTCAGTTGTTGGAGGCCTATATGCATTGTTTGAAATAATGTACCTGCTCTTACCTCTCCATTTGCACGTGTGTTCCCGGGACAGAGTGGGTTGCGAGGGTCATGTCTGGGTATGTGTTCCTCAGGAGGTTTCTCTACCTGACCTGCCCAGGGTCTCTTCATGCGGTGGGCCGACACCAGGACCCAAGTGTCCCGCAGAGGGTTATAACGCAGGTGCTGGTGCTCTGAGGGGTTTCGGAGACATAAGACAAGGCAATTTAATTACAGAGAGAGAGAGAGATGGTTCTCTCGAGAGCCAAAAAGTGACCAACAGTGGAATCTAATCATGTGCATGTGAAGTCAACTTGATACACTAATCACTCATTTTATCCTCTTTACATGTAGTGTTAGCAACTAGAGGAAATTGCCGATGTGTCTTGTTGAACTCTGCCAAGCATGGCAACATCTAATAATTATTTTCATTAGCAATTAATTGGTCCTTTTTTGAAATAATAAATCAGTTTAGTCAATAAAGTGTAAAAGAAATGTGTAGTGTTCTAGTTATTACGCATAAACAACACAGCAAACTCTGAAACACATCCAAAAGAATTCAGGCACAGATCATTAAGGTACATATGTGGATTATAGGGATGACTGTATAGTAAAAGCAGCAGGAACTCAAGTCATGAGACTACACAGCTGACTGTGTGTACTGTAAAGTAATAATAAGCACTCTGTCAATGCAGGAGGACAGGCCTGACTGGCATGAGTGGTTTGGCATTAACATACAGTATATTGATTTCAGCGAACCTATACATTCTCTTTTACATGGAAATTAAATAAGACCGAACTCCAATGAAAAATATGTTAATTTAATGCTTGCTCTAGTATCAGAAAAAAACAGCTTCCGGTTAGAATATATCTAAAGACATTTTATAAATGACTAGGACTGTCCAGTAAATTTGGCTTGTATGTAATTCACTTTGGTTTGATGCATCTTGTAATAATTGGTCCACATTGATTGCATGATTGCACACGTGATACAGTAGAGGGGCACATTGAGTACAACATGAGTACAGTAAGCTGACAATATCGATACAAGTGATCTGTAGTGTAATTATATTTATTTGTAAAAAAAAACTGTTATTTTATTTTATTTATTTATTTATCTATTTATTTATATTTATTTGGTACACTTGTTTTTTTTGAGTGCCCTCTGGGTATAGTCATGGGTGGGGGGTGGGTGGGATATCTATCAGTCCAAACATGTTTGTGCAATGGATTGTCAGAGTTGTATTAACAAAATTCAGAAATAAACTCTGCTTAAAAAAAAAAAAGAAGAAGACAGAACTCCAATGAAAAATATGTTAATTTAATACTTCCTCTAGTATCAGAAAAAACAGCTTTAGGGTAAAATATATCTAAAGACATTTTATAAATTACTGGGACCTACCAGTAAATTCGGCTTGTATACAATTCACTTTGGTTAAATGCATCTTGTAATAATTGGTCCACATTGTTTGCAAGATTGCAAGAGTGATACAGTAGTTGTTGAGTACACCATGAGTACAGTAAGCTGACAATACCACCTCAAGCTCCTTACCTTTTGGATCAAAACTGACTTCTTCTTTGCCACTCATGTCTGTCGCTGCTGTTTGAGAAACTGTCACCTCTCTGGTGTTTAAATCACTGAACTCCTTCTGTACTTTACTTTAATAGTGAACAACTATAGCTACTGTCACCTGTCAACAAAAATCCTCCTCGGCCTACTTCCTGTTTTTTTTTTGACAAGCGAAAAAAAACGTGCTCTTTGGGACAAATCAACGTGTGATGACAAACCTCTAAAAAGCATAAAAACTAAGGGCTAAAACGACCAAATAATAATAACATGAACACTAGATGTGTTGCATTCAATACTCCCTCTTAATATATTTGTGGATAACTCGTTTTGTATAAGTTTGCAAATTAAATGAAAAACGACGTAAAAGGGGGTTTTCACAGTATGCTGGCAACCCTGACGTTGCCCACGGCTACGCGACTGACGCGTCCTCTGATTGGCTGAGCAGCCACTTCCCGCTCTCACCTGACCAGGAAGAAGCTGTTCCTTTGGACTCTAGTGGTGGGAATTACGGCTCTTTTTAGTGATCCAGATCATTTGGCTCAACTCACCAAAGAAGAGCCGGCTCTTTCGGCTCCCAAACGGCTCTTCATTTTACCACTTCTGCCTATGATTAGTATGTTTGCACATATATCACGTAAATTATTCAATATAATTATACTAAACCTTATAATTTCCAGAATACCATAATTATACATGCTGCTTCGTTTCCGACTGTCACTCATCTTGTCTGCTATTCGCGCACCACACTCCTCTCTCTTTCTCTCCTCCTCTCCCTCCTGCTCTGTACCTGTAGACCGTCAGCGCGCCGCGCACCCCCACCCCTCCTTGCTCGATGGTATGATCCTTGTCTGTCATCACCTGATTGGTCGCACGGACGTCATTAACACAACGTTCAGCCACAGTCAATGACTGCGACTGCAGGGGCCCGTGGCGCGGAGAAGATCATCCTATCATTCTGCCTTGTATTAATTAAAGAAAAAAACAAAAACGGCTCTCGGACGGGAGCCGGCTCTTACGGTACATGTCCACAGGGGCGTTTTTTATCGCGAGGGGACGCGACGCTTCCCAACATTGGACGCTTGGTGGGCTGTCACTAGACACAAGGCTGTCCCCACCTGATTGGACGAATACTTTCCCTCCGTTGGCTGCTGCTCCCAGCTTTCAAACCGGAAACAGTATGGAGGCTCGTTTGGAAACTTTCTTCTCTTATTTCACGAAAATAGTTCACCGAAATATGTTTCTGAAAACATTTGAGGCAAGAAATAAGCCACGCAGTTGCTGAATCTGTCTTTATTTTGGATCGACAACGTTTATTTTAAAAGATTCTCGGGAGTTTCGAGAGGCGGCGAGTCCCGTCGGACGCCCGTGATTTGCATAAAGTAGACTAGACCTCAACTTTATGCAAATGAGGAGCGGACATTGTGACGCTCCGTCTCTCGAATCCCGATTCCACGCTACCAGAATGCATTGCGCGGCTGATTACATAGACAATGAATGGGGAGTGTGGACACGTACCATTATCGTTCACTTAAAAGAGCCGGCTCAAAGGGCCGACTCGTTCGCGACCAACACATCACTATTGGACTCCTGCTCCTCTTCCCGATGGCGTGAACCTGTCTGCCTTCTGTGTACACGTGTAGTCAAACCTGCTGCTGCTGTTTTTCTTGTCTGTGTCGTTGTGTTTCCACCATGTCTGTAGTCAAAACGTGTTTAAGACTGTTCCTGTTCGCCGCAGTCACCGTCCTGGCCGTGCTGCTGCTGCGGCACTGGATGGCCACCAAACAATACGTTTTCAACAAGGAAGACGTCGCCAGATTGGCCAAACAGTACGCAGGTGAGTTTGGTAATGAGTTTTATAAGTAAATCAACTCAAGACCAACCTGCTGTTCAATCAAATGCAGTTTAAAGTGAGATAGCCCAAGTAGTCCTCCTCCCTTGCCTTCCATATGTACTGTACATGTCTCCATACTCAGGACAGGACCATGAGCAGGCCTTCGCCAAAGTGGTGGTGGAGCTCAGGAAGAGGTAAACACTTAAATTATTATGCATCAGAAATATATGCAGACATTTACTGGCATGTAAGCACTCATAGCTGCAACTAATACACATTTATTGTGTAAATGTCTTTATTGAAGAGCTACAATCAGCAAATGTGTGCTTGTTTTTATGTTAAAGGTCCCATATTATAAAAAAGTGAGATTTTAATGTTGTTTTTTTTATTATTAAGCAGGCCTATATAAATACTGTGAAAGTATCGAAACACTCAATCTACAGGGAAATACACACAGCCCGTATTCAGAAACTGCATTTGAAACAAGCTGTCAGGATTTCTGTCCATTCGTGATGTCACAAATATACAATATTTAGACCCTTGACATAATTTTAAACGTAAACTTTCTAAATGTGTCCCAGTTTATTTCCCGGTTGCAGTGTATGTGAATGACATCAGCTGACAGGAAGTACACATGGACCCAAGCTGTTGC
>CAKALU010064460.1:0-17318 GCA_916700995.1 Hozukius guyotensis
CAGGTGAGACTGGTGGGACAGGTGGGACTGGTGAGACTGGTGGGGACAGGTGAGACAGGTGGGACAGGTGAGACTGGTGGGACTGGTGAGACTGGTGGGGACTGGTGAGACAGGTGGGACAGGTGAGACTGGTGGGATAGGTGAGACTGTTGAGACAGGTGGGACTGGTGGGACTGTTGAGACTGGTGAGACTGTTGAGACTGGTGAGACAGGTGGGACTGGTGGGACAGGTGAGACTTGTGAGACAGGTGGGACTGGTGGGACTGGTGGGACAGGTGGGACTGGTTGAACTGGTGAGACAGGTGGGACTGGTGAGACAGGTGGGACAGGTGAGACTGGTGATCTGACCTTGTCAGTTTCCATCTATTATTGATCACAGCTGCATTGATTATTAACAAGGAGTTACATCATACACACATACACACACACACACACACACACACACACACACACACACACATACACACACACACATACAGGCCCTCTGGCTCAACTCACTTCTGATTGGTTAGAGTCTCTGTGATGTCATCAGTACATCAGGATTAAACTGAGAATATTATATATATGTGATTTTATAGTATGTTAAAAAAAACGTCATTTATTACAATATACACAACTTTAAAGGTAAAAAAAAAAGGGTAAAAAAGTGGTCTATTATTTTAATGTTGGCAGCCTTGATGAGAGTTCTGCAGTCTCAGTTGGTTTCGGTTTCGGTTTCGGTTTGTTTTGGTACTGCGTATGTCTAAAACTGCTGATCGCGCATGCGCACATCTACAGCTGTGACTGTGCAGAGGGATGATTATTGAGGCTCCATCACTGAATAAAACGGAGAGATGGAAGGTAGGAAGCTGCTTTATCATGTTTACACACTTTAATGTGTCTTATTCTGAAGGATCTTTTTTTTATATGTATTCAGTCATCAGTTGATTTAGATCCTGAACAAAGAGTTAATGGTTCCTGATGCTGCTCAGTCTGCTCTGATATTAATTAACTAAAATATTGATAATTGTTTAATAAAAAAATAACTTAATGAGAGGTTTATTGTTACACTGTGAAGGAAAACTGACTTCATTTGAACCTTGTCCAACAGGTAAAACACAGGTTAAAAAATAATTAATGAATATTTATGGATGTTTAGTTTATAAAGTAATGATTTTTTTACCCTTTTTTATCTGATGTTTGTTGTCATATTAAATAAATTATCAAAGGATGGAAGAATTATCTGTAAAACTTGAACCAAACTCCATTCAGAAATATTACAATTTAAGATTTTTTCTTAATCATCTTGAGAGATGAGATGATGAGATGATGATGTGATTTATTTAAACATGTGACTTGTTTGTCTCTCAGATATGAGACGTTCTTTCTTTCATTAATGTCTCTACAGAACTCTGGTTCCGTCTCTGTGACAGGTCATTTATTTACATGAACATGTTGTGAATAAAGTTGGTGTTGAATGTTCAGCAGGAGGCGTTAAGGAGAACCAAGAAGGAGAGAGGAGGAGGCTGCCCAAACTGAAGAACCCTGCTAAATTCTGGAAGAACCGCAAACAGCAGAACCACACCGATGCTGCAGATCCTCAGAGAACCTCAGATAGAACACCATCAGGTTAGAACCAAGAGAACCTCAGAACACCAACAGGTTAGAACCAAGAGAACCAAAAAAAAAAAAAAAACGAGGAAATGCCCTTAGACCTCAGGGATTAATAAAATAAGGATACAAAATAATTAAAAATAGTGTAATGAATTAAATAAATAGATAAATGAATAAATAAATGAATAAATAAATGAATTAATTAATTAATTAATTAATTAATTAATAAATAAATAATGAACAAAATTAAAAATTAAAAAATTAATAAATAATTAAATAAAAATAAATAAATGAATGAATAAATGAATAAATAAATGAATAAATAAATAAATAAATGAATGAATGAATAAATAAATAAAAGAATACATGAAAAAATAAAAAAATGAATAAACAATTAAATACAAATAAAATAAAAATAAATAAATGAATGAATGAATAAATAAATAAATAAAAATACAGATCAAATAAATAAAATTCAAGATTGTTCTTCATCATCTCCAGACAGGAAATTAAAACCATAAGCAGCTCTTTATTTTATTAATAATGCATATATAAGAACTGCGTGGTAATAACCCAGCAGACAGACAGATGGCTCCACCTCATCGTGTGTGTGTGTGTGTGTTTAACCCCGCCCATCCGGGCTGCTCCATCACTGAATCAAACGGAGACATGGAAGGTAGGAAGCAGCTGCTGCTTTATCTGTTCTTTACACACTTTAATGTGTTGTGTTTTATTCTGAAGGATCATTTAAAGAAGAAGAATCTAAAGTCTGATATTCACCGGATAGGATCTTGATCTGTTTATTGATCCGTTTGCAACATCGTTCATCAGTTGAATCGATCCTGAACAAAGTGTTTAAAGTTCCTGATGCTGCTGAGTCTGCTCTGACATTAATTATTAATAGTTTAATAACTTAATGAGAGTTTTATTGTCGAGATCTGTAACTTTACACTGTGAATGAAAACTGGTCCCTGAGATTCATCAGTTGATTTAGATCCTGAACAAAGTGTTAAAAGTTCCTGATGCTCTGATATTAATTAACTAAACTATTGATAACAGTTTAATAAATAACTTAATGAGAGGTTTATTTATTTAGAGATCTGCAAGGTTACACTGTGAAGGAAAACAGATCGATGACTTCATTTGAACCTGGTCCAACAGGTAAAACACAGGTTACAAAAGAAGTTTGTGTTTAATTTAAAAAATAAATAAAATAAAAATAAAATAAAATAAAATAAATAACAATAACAATAAAAACAACAACAAATATAATAATTGTAACAAAATAATAGTAATAATTATGCAAATATTAAAAATAGTGATAATAAAAAAATGATAATATTTATAATAATAATAACTATAATGGGCTACCAAAAAG
The DNA here is from genome assembly GCA_916700995.1 of Hozukius guyotensis. Taxonomy (NCBI): domain Eukaryota; kingdom Metazoa; phylum Chordata; class Actinopteri; order Perciformes; family Sebastidae; genus Hozukius; species Hozukius guyotensis. The sequence goes on from CAKALU010064460.1 coordinate 2,972, forward strand.
AAGTTAATTAATTATATTAAATGAAATGAGACGTTCTCTGTGGAGTTCAGGTGACATGTAGATTAATAAATAATGACATTAATGACGAACATGTCAGATAATCAGAGTTAATAGTTTTTTTCATTTCAAACTGTCAGTATACACAGTAACAGAAGGAAACATTAGGATAACTAATAGTGAAAACATTAAAAGAGCAACAAAACATAAAAAGGACAACAGAAATTAAACGTCTTGATGGATGTTCAGTTCATAAATGAATTATGTTTTTACCTTTTATATCTGATGTTTGTTCTCATATTAAATCAATTATCAAAGGTTTGAAGAATTATCTGTAAAACTTGAACCAAACTCCATTAAAAAACTTTACAATTTAAGATCCTTAAACTGAATTATTCAACATTTCATCTCTAATGTTCTGTTAATGTCACATTTTCTTAATAATGTGATTTATAAAAACATGTGACGTGTTTGTCTCTCAGATATGAGACGTTCTTTCTTTCATTAATGTCTCTACAGAACTCTGGTTCCGTCTCTGTGACAGGTCATTTATTTACATGAACATGTTGTGAATAAAGTTGGTGTTGAATGTTCAGCAGGAGGCGTTAAGGAGAACCAAGAAGGAGAGAGGAGGAGGCTGCCCAAACTGAAGAACCCTGCTAAGTTGTGGAAGAACCGCAAACAGCGGCTCCACATCAACAATGCAGGTCAGAACCAGGAGAACCTCAGATAGAACACCATCAGGTCAGAACTAAGAGAACCTCAGATAGAACACCGTCAGGTTAGAACCAAGAGAACCTCAGATAGAACACCGTCGGGTTACAACCAAGAGAACCTCAGATAGAACACCGTCGGGTTAGAACCAAGAGAACCTCAGATAGAACACCGTCGGGTTACAACCAAGAGATCCTCAGATAGAACACCATCAGGTTAGACCAACAGAACCTCAGATAGAACACCATCAGGTCAGAACCAAGAGAACCTCAGATAGAACACCATCAGGTCAGACCAACAGAACCTCAGATAGAACACCATCAGGTCAGAACCAAGAGAACCTCAGATAGAACACCGTCAGGTTAGACGAACAGAACCTCACATAGAACACCATCAGGTTAGAACCAAGAGAACCTCGGATAGAAAACCATCAGGTCAGACCAACAGAACCTCATATAGAACACCATCAGGTTAGAACCCAGTGAACATCACATAGAACACCATCAGGTTAGAACCAAGAGAACCTCAGATAGAACACCATCAGATCAGAACCAGAACCTCAGATAGAACACCATCAGGTTAGAACCAGAAGCCCAGTTAGAACACCATCAGATCAGAAGCAGAACCACAGATAGAACACCATCAGATCAGAACCAGAACCCCAGATAGAGCGGCATCAGATTAGAACCAGAACCCCAGATAGAACGCCATCAGATCAGAACCAGAACCCCAGATAGAACGCCATCAGATCAGAACCAGAACCCCAGATAGAACACCATCAGATCAGAAGCACAACCTCAGATAGAACACCATCAGATCAGAACCAGAACCCCAGATAGAACGCCATCAGATCAGAAGCAGAACCTCAGATAGAACATCATCAGATAAGAACCAGAACCTCAGATAGAACACCATCAGGTTAGAACCAGAAGCCCAGATAGAACACCATCAGATCAGAAGCAGAACCTCAGATAGAACATCATCAGATCAGAAGCAGAACCTCAGATAGAACACCATCAGATCAGAACCAGAACCCCAGATAGAACGCCATCAGATCAGAAGCAGAACCTCAGATAGAACATCATCAGATAAGAACCAGAACCTCAGATAGAACACCATCAGGTTAGAACCAGAAGCCCAGATAGAACACCATCAGATCAGAAGCAGAACCTCAGATAGAACATCATCAGATCAGAAGCAGAACCTCAGATAGAACACCATCAGATCAGAACCAGAACCCCAGATAGAACGCCATCAGATCAGAAGCAGAACCTCAGATAGAACATCATCAGATAAGAACCAGAACCTCAGATAGAACACCATCAGGTTAGAACCAGAAGCCCAGATAGAACACCATCAGATCAGAAGCAGAACCTCAGATAGAACATCATCAGATCAGAAGCAGAACCTCAGATAGAACACCATCAGATCAGAACCAGAACCCCAGATAGAACGCCATCAGATCAGAAGCAGAACCTCAGATAGAACATCATCAGATAAGAACCAGAACCTCAGATAGAACACCATCAGGTTAGAACCAGAAGCCCAGATAGAACACCATCAGATCAGAAGCAGAACCTCAGATAGAACATCATCAGATCAGAAGCAGAACCTCAGATAGAACACCATCAGATCAGAACCAGAACCCCAGATAGAACGCCATCAGATCAGAAGCAGAACCTCAGATAGAACATCATCAGATAAGAACCAGAACCTCAGATAGAACACCATCAGGTTAGAACCAGAAGCCCAGATAGAACACCATCAGATCAGAAGCAGAACCTCAGATAGAACATCATCAGATCAGAAGCAGAACCTCAGATAGAACACCATCAGATCAGAACCAGAACCCCAGATAGAACGCCATCAGATCAGAAGCAGAACCTCAGATAGAACATCATCAGATAAGAACCAGAACCTCAGATAGAACATCATCAGATCAGAACCAGAACCCCAGATAGAACATCATCAGATCAGAACCAGAACCTCAGATAGAACGCCATCAGATAAGAACCAGAACCTCAGATAGAACGCCATCAGATCAGAACCAGAACCTCAGATAGAACACCATCAGATCAGAACCAGAACTTCGGGTAGAACACAGGATCCGCCCTGTAGATCAGAACCACTTTGTATTACCTTGTTGTTGAAAGGTTCTCTACAGATAAACTTACCTTGTTCTGGTCCTGTGATGTCGGAGTTTGAGGTTCTGCTAGAATATTCATAATAAAACAGGAATGTTCTGTTTGTTGCAGCAGTTGAGTTGGACTGTGAGGAGGTTCCTGAGCAGCAGCAGCAGCAGGAGGAGGAGAAGGGGCAGTTGGAGGAGGAGAGCAGGAGGCTCATCACCAGGGAGGAGCAGCTGTTCAGTCAAGACTCCCGCAGTGAGGAAGAGGAGGACCAGCTGCAGAAAGACTTTGAGGCTCTGAACCTGCAGATGTGGATGGCCATCCACAGCACCTTCACCTCCTCCTCCACCACCTCCTCCTCCTCCTCCTCCTCGGAGCACCTGAAGGTCCTGAGGAGTGCTGTGGTCTCCATCCAGCAGCAGGAGGAGCAGGACCAGCGCTGGGCAGGCTGTCCGGAGGAGAGAGTCCCGGTGTGGCGTCCTCAGAAGTGTCTCAGCACTCACAACACTCTGCTGCAGAATATGGTGGTGTCCAGACTGATGAAGGCTGCTGAGGAAGACTGTGGTGAAGCCAACAGACTGTCGTCTCCTCTGAAGAAAGAGGTGAGTTGTCAACGTGCAAGTGTGTCGTATGGAGAACTTCTGTTACTGATGTACCTGTGCAGGTGTGTTGTATGGAGAACTTATGTTACTGATGTACCTGTAGAGGTGTGTGGTATGGAGAATGTTACTGATGTACCTGTGCAGGTGTGTCGTATGGAGAATGTTACTGATATACCTGTGCAGGTGTGTCGTATGGAGAATGTTACTGATATACCTGTACAGGTGTGTGGTATGGAGAATGTTACCGATATACCTGTACAGGTGTGTTGTATGGAGAATGTTACCGATATACCTGTACAGGTGTGTTGTATGGAGAATGTTACTGATATACCTGTAGAGGTGTGTGGTATGGAGAATGTTACCGATATACCTGTACAGGTGTGTGGTATGGAGAATGTTACCGATATACCTGTACAGGTGTGTTGTATGGAGAATGTTACTGATATACCTGTAGAGGTGTGTCGTATGGAGAATGTTACTGATGTACCTGTGCAGGTGTGTCGTATGGAGAATGTTACTGATATACCTGTACAGGTGTGTTGTATGGAGAATGTTACTGATGTACCTGTGCAGGTGTGTCGTATGGAAAATGTTACTGATATACCTATACAGGTGTGTCGTATGGAGAATGTTACTGATGTACCTGTGCAGGTGTGTCATATGGAGAATGTTACTGATATACCTGTACAGGTGGGTCGTATGGAGAATGTTACTGATATACCTGTACAGGTGGGTCGTATGGAGAATGTTACTGATGTACCTGTACAGGTGTGTTGTATGGAGAATGTTACTGATATACCTGTACAGGTGTGTCGTATGGAGAATGTTACTGATATACCTGTACAGGTGTGTGGTATGGAGAATGTTACTGATATACCTGTACAGGTGTGTTGGATGGAGAATGTTACTGATGTACCTGGACAGGTGTGTCGTATGGATAATGTTACTGATATACCTGTACAGGTGTGTTGTATGGAGAATGTTACTGATGTACCTGTACAGGTGTGTCGTATGGAGAATGTTACTGATATACCTGTACAGGTGTGTTGTATGGAGAATGTTACTGATGTACCTGTACAGGTGTGTCGTATGGAGAATGTTACTGATATACCTGTACAGGTGTGTGGTATGGAGAATGTTACTGATATACCTGTACAGGTGTGTTGGATGGAGAATGTTACTGATGTACCTGGACAGGTGTGTCGTATGGATAATGTTACTGATATACCTGTACAGGTGTGTCGTATGGAGAATGTTACTGATGTCCCTGTACAGGTGTGTTGTATGGAGAATGTAACTGATATACCTGTGCAGGTGTGTTGTATGGAGAATGTAACTAATATACCTATGCAGGTTTGTCGTATGGGGAAGCGTGTGAAAGAGGACCTGCTGACGGTGGTGAGGACGGTGCAGGATTGCTACCCTCCACAGATGGACATCCTGAACGTGTATTCTGGACTCTTCCATCAGAGCTTCTCTGCTCGGCTGACTGAACTCGCTGCTTCTGGACTGGAACAAGACGACTGCAGCTACCTGCTGTTCTGGATCAACCAATACTATCCACAGTGAGTCCGTCAAACACACTTCACTCTGTGTGGACGGTATGAGTTCAATAAACTTAATAATAATTAATCAAGTATATAATATATAATATATAATATATCTGCAGTATATAATACTATGAAATATATATAATAGAAATGTAAGAGAATACTATGATATGGTATAAAAACACAATAATAAGTGGTGGTGATGTAGTATTGTGGTTATATAAAGTAGCGTGCATGTGTTAGGTACGTCACTGCTTCCAGTTGTTACAGAACATGTAACAACAACACATTCATAACCCCCACATAATTAATCATACTAGTCACTGATCTGGAACCAGTTTTACCTGTAACATCTCAGGTGTACCTGTTTCCTCCTGCAGTGATATATTAAACCATGAGGAACTGGAGGGAAAGGTAAAGACGGCCTGTCTGGGTTCTCTGCTGCTGCAGGACCATCTGAACCAGCTGGAGGACCAGTTCCTGACCCACAAAGAGGTAAAGACCAGCACACTGGTGGCAACTGGAACAGACATTCATTTAAATGAAAATCCTCCAGATTATCACTTTAAAGAATAAGAAAGTCAAATGGTGTGAAACGTTTTTCTTTCCTTCAGGAAAACGTGAAGTTGTGGCTGAACACAGCTCTGACGAAAGAAGAGGAGAGCTGGCTGAGCGGCCAGAAACCTGAACTCATCGACCAGTACTACTTCAGTCCACTGGCTATAGATGTCATACAGGTGAGACACAGTCAGTACAGGTGAGACACAGTCAGTACAGGTGAGATACAGTCAGACACAGTCAGTACAGGTGAGATACAGTCAGAGACAGTCAGTACAGGTGGGATACATACAGTCAGTACAGGTGAGACACAGTCATTACAGGTGAGACACAGTCATTACAGATGGGACACAGTCAGTACAGGTGAGATACAGTCAGTACAGGTGAGACACAGTCAGTACAGGTGAGACACAGTCAGTACAGGTGAGACACAGTCAGTACAGGTGAGATACAGTCAGACACAGTCAGTACAGGTGAGATACAGTCAGAGACAGTCAGTACAGGTGGGATACATACAGTCAGTACAGGTGAGACACAGTCATTACAGGTGAGACACAGTCATTACAGATGGGACACAGTCAGTACAGGTGAGATACAGTCAGTACAGGTGAGACACAGTCAGTACAGGTGAGACACAGTCAGTACAGGTGAGACACAGTCAGTACAGGTGAGATACAGTCAGACACAGTCAGTACAGGTGAGATACAGTCAGAGACAGTCAGTACAGGTGGGATACATACAGTCAGTACAGGTGAGACACAGTCATTACAGGTGAGACACAGTCATTACAGATGGGACACAGTCAGTACAGGTGAGATACAGTCAGTACAGGTGAGACACAGTCAGTACAGGTGAGACACAGTCAGTACAGGTGAGACACAGTCAGTACAGGTGAGATACAGTCAGACACAGTCAGTACAGGTGAGATACAGTCAGAGACAGTCAGTACAGGTGGGATACATACAGTCAGTACAGGTGAGACACAGTCATTACAGGTGAGACACAGTCATTACAGATGGGACACAGTCAGTACAGGTGAGATACAGTCAGTACAGGTGAGACACAGTCAGTACAGGTGAGACACAGTCAGTACAGGTGAGACACAGTCAGTACAGGTGAGATACAGTCAGACACAGTCAGTACAGGTGAGATACAGTCAGAGACAGTCAGTACAGGTGGGATACATACAGTCAGTACAGGTGAGACACAGTCATTACAGGTGAGACACAGTCATTACAGATGGGACACAGTCAGTACAGGTGAGATACAGTCAGTACAGGTGAGACACAGTCAGTACAGGTGAGATACAGTCAGTACAGGTGAGACACAGTCAGTACAGGTGAGATACAGTCAGTACAGGTGAGACAGTCAGTACAGGTGAGATACAGTCAGTACAGGTGAGACACAGTCAATACAGGTGTTCTGTATGAAACGCTAGGAAACACCTGCAATCCAGGTAGTGATGTAAACAGGTGTGCAGCAGGTGTACCTGGATATGTCTCTGTATTTGTGTTTCCAGGTGATGAACAGCTCCCTGAATGAGTTCAGTTGTGCCATCACAGACCAAGGGAAAGCTCACAGGATCACAGCTCACCTGGAGAGTTTCTTCGGCAGGTAGATCCCGCCCACTGAACTCATGAATATTAACGATTCTTGTTGATCAGGTGTTCTGTTATATTAAATATGCAGTGTGTGTGTTCCAGCTATAAAAAGTGCCTGGAGGAGTTTGTGAAAGGAAACCACAACAACGCTGGCTCAGTGATAAAAGCTCACCTGGTCTGTGAGCAGCAGTTCAGGTACAATTACACACCTGTCAAACCTCCATTTACACATCAGTGATTCCAGTTCTAAAGATCTGGGCCTTTATGACCTGAGGCATTCTGGGAACTGTAGGAAGTCACTGCTGGATGAGACAGGTGATGAGACAGGTGATGAGAAAGTGAGCTCTGACTGGACGCTGTGTTTTCCTGCTCTGTTGCTGATTGGTTCTCAGGGATTACATCACAAGTCCAACAGGAAGTCTGTCGGAGCAGCAGAAACGTCGCAGTCTGGACACTCTGTCAGCCCTGAAGGATTGTGGGTACAGGTATTTCACCTGTCCCATTCAAATCCAGCTGAAGGTACAAATAGTGCGTGTACTGCAGTGGTCATATCACTCTTATCCACCAATCAATAAACAATAATCGATGTGTTGTGTTCAGGTGTGTTTCACTCAGCTGTGGACGTCGGTCTGGTTGGACGGGTCACTTCCTGTCGTCGACTCTCTGCTGGACTCTCTGAACGAACAGCTGACCGACCTGACTGACCTGAAACCAGCCTGCAGACAGGTGAGACTGTTTATCTGTTTACCTGTCTGTCTGACTGACCACCTGTCTGTCTGTCTGATTCACCACCTGTCTGTCTGCAGTCCCTGCTGTGTGTCCTCCATCAGGACCTGGCTCTTCAGTATGTGAAGAGGACGATGAAGACCAGGCCGCGGAGCTCAGAGCAGCAGGTGGGCGGAGCTCAGAGGATGACCGAAGACGCCCGAACGATCAATGACTTCTTCAACGAGAGGGTGAGACACCTGCACGCTCATACATGTGCACGCCGCTCAGTATCAGGGTTGCTGTAGTTCAGTCGACCTTTAGATCCTGGGATGGATTTAAAATTGCGTGAAACCCTTCAGCCCTGTCTCACATCGAGACCTCCAACTTGTGACAGTAGAGATGTAGTACTCTAGTAGTGCTGCAGTATTATCACAGTACTGTGTTTGTGTCCTCAGGGCTGCAGTGAGTCTCTGTGGCTCGGTGAGATGCTCTGCAGCGTTGCTGAGGTTCTGCGTCTGCAGGATCCTGGAAGTGTTCAGCTGGAGGTCGTCAATCTGGCCAGAACGTTCCCCGACCTCAGGTACAGGTAGAGAGACAGAGAGTGAGAGAGAGAGAGCGAAGACCGCAAATTGATGTATTCGATGAATTTATAGACCCTTTTACTGTCGACGTCATGACGATGTCACAGCGTCAGCTAAACAAAGTCCTGCTGCTGAGCGGTGGGCTCTGTGGGGATAAGTTGGTCACTTTCTGTTATCATATTCAAACACTGAAAGCTGTTATCTGGGTCAGCTGAGTGACTAACACCTGGTTGCCGTAGGAGACGGCAGGTGTGGCCTGGCGGGTTTCAGGTATCACCGGTGTGAAACACTGAGAGGAGTTATGTTCACAAAAAACCCTGCAACCTGCAGTCTGTTTGACTTCATTTACTAAACATACATTATCTACAGTATATCTCCAAAGATTATATATTTATACTTATATACGGTATCTCTTTAAAGATCATATATTTATATTTATACACAGTATATCTCTAAACATTATATATTCATACACAGTATATCTCTAAACATTATATATTTGTACACAGTATATCTCTAAACATTATTTATTTATATACAGTATATTTCTAAAAATTATATATTTATATGCAGTATATCTCTAAACATGATATATTTATATTTATATTTGAACTGTATTCTACGGATTTTGGTTAAAATTTGTCTCATTTTAAGAATGTTTTTATTAATTATGACTTGTGTTTTTAAGATTTGTTTGATTGGTTGTTGCAGCCTGTGACTCAGGTATAAACAAGTTGTGAGTGTGATGAATAAAGATCCATAATGAAATGTTGTGTCTGTAATAATCTCAGTGTTTTGTTCACACCTGTCCACCAGGTGTTTCACTGATCACTCCTCTATGTCGTCTCTCCTCAGTGACGCTCACGTGTCGGCACTGCTGTCTCTCAAAACCAGCCTATCGGCTGCTGACGTTCGCTCCATCAGGCGTAGCGTGGAGGAGAATCGCCTCCTCGATGTCACCACCAATGAGAGCCCTCCATTCTTCTCCAAGGTCAAGGTCAAATGGATCAATAGTAAGATCAATCGGATGGGGCTGTAGACCTGAATTGTTCCAGTATTTTGGCCAGTTAGCATGTTAGTCGTCACTAAACAGTATGTTATGTGTATTCATCACAGTGTGTTAATGCTTTATCACATTTGACTTTGAGAGTCTGCCAATGGTTACAGGCGGCCATGTTGAAGGACGGAAAGCTAAAGAAATAGTTAGCTTTAAATGTAAAGACGGCCTCTGCTGCTCTGATCTGATGTGGTGTTCCTCAGGGTGCCACCCTGGATCCTCTTCAGTTCCTTATGTCTGTTAGGAACCATTAGAGAACATGGTCCTCACTGTAACTGTTGTAATGTGTGGACCATAGAAACAGAATAGGAGTAGAAGGGGCCATTGAACTATTGTCTTTGGTAATTTGACTAGTACAAAAAAAATGGCTATTGTTGTTATGGTGATGACAGAAGCCACGTCAGCGAAGAGAACGGATGCAGCTCTCGGAGACAACTGGCTGGCTAGTTAGCTAGGTAGATAGTTAGCTAGGTAGCTTGTCCCCCAGGCGGAGGGACCGTCTAGACTCGGCGCTGCCACGGCCCACCAGCCCACTGCCCAACAGCGTCAATGCGTGGTTGAACAATGTGGGAGTCTTGTGTACGTGTATTGTTGTCCCTCGTACGTGAATGCAAACAAGTACCGTGAGTCTGGAGGTACACCGAAAAAAACAGGAACAAAGATCAATTACTGTATACCATCTCGCTTCAGGTGGAATATTAGAAAGCAGTGTGTGTGGATCGGGAACAACAGTCACTTCAGTATCTATAATGGCATTGATTGCTCTTAAATCATGTACCAGCCTGTAGTCTTTAGAGTGTGGTTTCCTTATGGGAAAGATTGGGGCATTGCAGAGGCTTCTGGTTCTAACCAACACTCCTGCTTTTACCAACCCCTCAATGGTGGGTCCTATCCCCGCGATGGCACGTTGTTGAAGTGGATACTGCTTTTGATATGGCAACTTGGTTTGCGACGCCAGTGCTTTGGAGGTCTTCAAAGACTCTATTTAAGGAGGACTTTCAAAGAGAATTATTGTGATTCTTTAATTTATGTGTTATTATTACTACTTGATCCTTCTGGGAATGAGGAGTCACTCACAAATCTATTCAGGATTATGTCAGATCTCTCTGAAGTTTGCTATCGTGGCAACCGATCTGTTAATTTGTTCTCCGGTTTTGACACTCGCCAGGCAGATCAGTCTAGAGCTCCGTTTTGTTTTTACCTCTCTTTGTAAATATAGCTTACTTATTATCGGCTTAGTTTTATATTATTTTAATGTTGTCTTATATTACTTTTTTAATGTCAATAGTTATCTTTACTTTATTGCTCTCCTTTTTCTACTTCTAGTGTTATCTTTCGTTATCTTCTACTATTACTCTTGTTTTGTTTGTTATTATTTTGTATCTGTTGTTATTTATTTTTATGTTTGAAATAAAGTCATTCATTCATTCATTCATTTATTCATTCATTCATTCATTCATTCATTCATTCAAACAATTTAGGTGTGACTTTTATTACTGTAATTTTAACAATTTTGACTTAGTTAGTCTTAGCTAGATTCTTGGGGCAAGGGGCAGCAGAGTTACCTTAAAAACCTGGGCGGAGTGCCAGCTCTGCACCTTTGACACATTCAGTCTTTGAAGAAAAAAGCTCTTCTTGCCTCTTTTGGTGGCCACCAACTGGTATCTCAGGGTGCAGGCAGGTTTCCCCCAGGTCGTCAGGCTTTCTCAATAGTGCCAGCTCCTGGCTGGCTCGCCAAATGTAGAAGCAAAGTGTCTCAGACCTTGGGCCAAAGGTGTCTGGAAACCTTGATCAACTTTCTTCAAAAATCAATGTTCATGATGTCAACAAGTCAACACAGGATCCTCAAATAACTCTCTGGAGACAGTCCAAGTGTGATGCAAAAAGCAGAGTTTTTATTGTGTTCTATTGGAACAGCTAACACAACCAAAACCCGAGCCTGGTCCGGAACAGACTGACTATGGGGTCTAGAACACAGCTTTATATACAATTCTGAGGGGCTTTTAGATTATCAGTGGTTGTTCAGATTAAACAAGGTACTGGGGGAGTTAGGGACTTTTCCAGTCTTATCAAGTTATGGATTAGCTCATTCAGACACCTTGTGATGGTTCACAAACAACTGTAGGACAAAGCCAGGGTCATGTAGGGACATTACTAAGGGCTACAAAACATCATAACAGTAACAGTGATTATATGCTTTTCAATAAGGTTATATGATCAATATTCTTTATCGTTGGTTAACATATTTCTATGTCATTTTAAGAGTTTTACTTCCAAATAGTCCGCTGGCCACCAGCCCGCTGGCCACCAGTCCGCTGCCCACCAGCCCGCTGCCCAACAGTCCGCTGCCACCAGCCTGCTGAACAACAGTCCACTGCCCACCGGCCCGCTGCCCGCCAGTCTCCTGCCCAACAGTCCGCTATTTCGATCATTTTCTGTAATCAGTGCAGCACCAAAACAGAACCAGCCCAAGAACCAGCTAGCTGTCAGCTAGCTAGCTAATTCCACCATGCTTCAATGCCACATGCTTACAGAAAATGAGCTGAACAAAGTTGTTACTCATCTGGCGATAGCAATGTGCTTTCCTTCGCTGTGACGAGAGTGTGTGGATGAAGCATTAAATTGTTCAATTTGACTCATTTACTGTACATATGAGAGTTTCCCCCCCTTGAGACCCAAACTGTTAACTGTCCTGTTGAGTAAAGTTTATGGAGTTGATAGTTGAATCCGTTTTCAGAGCTTCTGGTTTGAAACTCTCTGTAAGAGTTTCCATCTGTGTGTTTGTGCTGCACCCAACAATCCAGACTCCTCCTGGAAAACAGCTCATTGCTCCAAGAAGAAGATCGGCTCCAGATGACTCAGTAAAAGTCTGGTCAGACTGTAAAATACTAAAATACCAGTCTGTTCAGAGTTCTGAAATCCATCAAACGAACACAAAACTACCTTCTCAAAGTACCTTTGAACATTTTCTGCCTAGCCTTGAACTGTATTATGAACCCTTGAATATTCTCAAGGACCCTGGAACTCTCTTCTTGACCTCCAAACCTTCTAAGTGAACATCTTGATCATTTAATGACCTCTCAAATCGCATTTGCAAGGACTCTGGAACCTTACAATCCTATTTATTACATTCAGCATAAACCATGCAGTAACAGATGCATCAGTACTGAATCAAACTGTGTTCTATATCTTTAACTAATAGTTGTTTGCTGCTGCATTAATGCTGTGGATATTGCACGTTTAAATATAGATATATTGTATGTATCCCGTAAAGAAGAAAAAGATTTAAGTTAAATATAAACTTCAGTGTGGTAAAAGGGGAGAAACCTGTTGCAGATGTTAGACAGATGTAACTGGGTGAGTCAGTCCAGGTGTGTCTGCTGCCCCCTTCTGGTCACACTCTGCAGCTGCTACCCGTCACACTGGAAACACTTTCTATTTCAGAACTTTAATTCTTCATAAGTCACCTGTTTGGTGTTTAAAAAACTATTCCAATACACACAGTATTTGGCCAAAAGTATATGGACAATGTATTGTGCTGCCTCATTAACTGAGCTGCTCTTAAGGAAAAAGAACAGTTTTCCAATGGAAGTTCTGCATGGATTGTTGGTTTTGTATGTTGTTGTTGTTTTTTATGATAAATATAAGAAATAAAAAATCCAAATATTATGACGCACACATCATTTTTCACACATAATATTTACCAATTAAACCATGCACTCAATTAACACACATTATTCTTTATATAAATGGCCGTGTGATTTAAGACAGTATAATGTGATTGTTTTCTTAATATGAATGAACAGACCAGACTTGTATTAATTGTTGTGATCTAAGATGTGACACTGTTCTTTATATAAATGAACAGACCAGACTTCTATTATTTTTTTGTGTGATTTAAGACAATAGAATGTGATACTATTCTATACTTTATATAAATAAACAGACCATACTTCAATTAATTTTAGTGTGATTTAAGATGTGATACTGTTCTTTATATAAATGAACAGACCAGACTTCTATTAATTTTGGTGTGATTTAAGACTGTATAATGTGATTATATTCTTTATATAAATAAACAGACCAGACTTCTATTAATTTTGGTGTGATTTAAGACAGTATAATGTGATTGTATTCTTTATATAAATAAACTGACCAGACTTCTATTAATTTTGGTGTGATTTAAGATGTGATACTGTTCTTTATATAAATAAACAGACCAGACTTCTATTCATTTTAGTATGATTTAAGACAGTATGATACTGCTCTTTATATGAATGAACAGACCAGACTTAATTTTTGTGTGATTTAAAGGTCCCATATTGTAAAAAAATGAGATTTTCATGTTTTTTTTTATTATAAACCAGGCTTAAATCCTATATAAATACTGTGTAAGTATCAAAACACTCAATCCACAGGGAAATACACACAGCCCGTATTCAAAAACTCTGCATTTGAAACAAGCTGTCAGGATTTTTGTCCATTTGTGATGTCACGAATATACAATATTTAGACCCTTTACACAGATTTAAACGTAAACATTCTAAATGTGTCCCAGTTTATTCCTGGTTGCAGTGTATGTGAATGTCATCAGCTGACAGGAAGTACACATTGACCCAAGCTGTTGCCCAGCAACGCAATTCTGTTGCAATTCCGTCAAAATGCGCTAAAACGGAGCGTTTCAGACAGAGGGTAAATACAGGTATATTCAAGCAGACAGTATGAGGAAAATAAAGGTTTTTTTGAACATTACAGCATGTAAACATGTTCTAGTAGAAACACAAAATACAAGTATGAACCTGAAAATGAGCACGATATGGGACCTTTAACACAATATAATGTGATACAAT
>CAKALU010064461.1:3031-17839 GCA_916700995.1 Hozukius guyotensis
GTTATTATATATATATCTTGTCCTAATTGTTTGTTATCACTATTATGTAGTCATATTATTTCTTTATATTAATCTTGTCTCTAGGTGGAGGCTTCAGAGAAGCCCAGTGGGTTTTTTGCCTCTTCCTGCACTTTATATTATTCATTTATTTTTTTGTTATGTTGTATAGTCTTAAATTGTGCAAAATAAATAAATAAAAATAAATAAATAAATAAATGCTAAGTCTGTTCAAAGGTAACATTACAATGTAAATCACATTACATCGGTGTCACAATCTTCACAGACACATGACACTGTATATGGTCACAGTTACTACAAGGAATTTTCCTTTTGTGTTGATTTTGGCGGTCCCCGTGGACAAAGGTGGTAATGTTTTTCCGAGCACCAGATTCCCTTTAGAAAACATCTCATTTTACTGCAGCAGGGTCTGACAGTCTGCTCCGCGTGGTCCTGGTTCTGGTTCTCCCACGCCTCCCTTCCCTCCAGCGGGCCCAGCAATACGGCCTGGGCCTCCAGCAGCGTGGTGTCAGTGTTCGCTCCCAGCGGGGGCCTGCGGTGCGGAGCAGCGAGGCGAAGCTCTGCTCCTGGCCGGAGGAGGAGCCGCTTGCTGCCAGGCGAAGAGCTCTCCAACTCCCACTGGAGCACCGACTGCAGGTCACTGCTGGAGGCGCCGGAGTTTCTGGTAAACCTGCATGATTTCGTCTGATTTCGTTCCTTTGTTTAAATGACGTCGGCTTTGTGCCACCCCGAAGTATGTTGAAGTATGTTTCTTTTTGTCAAGCTTGTAACAGCAACAGTAACTAAGGGGGGGCTGAACTAATTGACTTAATCAATTCCCTAGCTTGTTTAAGTTATATTATAGAGAATGTGGAAGCTGCTGACCGTGACAATCTGCTTTCACACTATGTAATTCAAGGTTCAATTTAAAATGAATAGCATCCTTTTCCATCTCCATTGTTACACTGTAGTTTTAGAGCATCTTATATTTTCTGGTTTTGCATTGTGTGTTTCTCCTGTGACTGCTTAAAACGTATCTCCCTCAGTAGGCTTGCTTTTTTCCCCTAGAGTTTTCCTGTAAAATTCATCTATTATGAAAAGGCAGTTGCGGTGAATATACATATTTTTTGTGTTTTATTTTTTTGTGTTTCTTTGATATTATACCCTGGTTGCACAGCTCTATAGTTCATGGTTTTTACTTTATTTTATTTCTTTGTTTTATTTCACCGTTAAGTGTTTTAGTGCCAAATGGGAGAGATTGACCTTTGGTTCGTCATTTTCATATCTGTGGTTGCCATGATAATAAAACTCGAAAGGTTTAGTATAAGTACAGAATTACAAACATCTTAGAAATGTTTTGACTGCAGTTAAAATGCTCTGCCAGTTGCTGTGTAGGACTGGTACTGCCTTGAATGACATCATGCAAGTGTTGCGGAAATTATCTAGAGAGTAATGTGCAAAGCTTCATAAAAAAGGGATGAAAGAGGAGAAAGAGGTTATAGAGGAGTGAAAGGGACACCATTTAGATCTCCGTGTAAGGATTATATAGAACTTAACACCCACTGCCACATTACTTAACGCCATATGTAGGTCATATACATACATAGGACACGATTCGTTCCGGTTTGACTGGAGGATTACTTTGACTTGACTGACATTTTCTTCTGAGGATTTTCCCCAAGCTGTCACACATCTCTAATATTAGTGGAATTATTAGTAGATTACAATGGAAATATTGTAGTGAATGTCAGGGCTGAATCGATTCTTTGGTGTCTGAAAAAATTAGTTTACATGATTCAGATTGTTGATTGGGATCAGGATGAACACTGAATCTTAGTGGGAAAGCCCTCATTCATGACTTTTACTTTTATTTTATTTAGTTTTTTTGTTTCAGTGCCAAATGGCAGAGATTGACCTCTGACATTTTCCTATACTTGGTTGACAAAATACTAAAACTCTAAATAGGAAATGTGAATTATTGTCAACAACCCCCTATTGCAACCGCCTTGTCAGATTTCTAGCCCACACACACATACACACACACATGCACTCTTACTGGTAGTAAATTTTCCCCGTGGTTGGTTGGCCGACTGGTACCAAACGTAGCCCGCGGCAGCTTTGCCTGGTGACTAATGATGCCTGCACAGCAGAACAGAATTGAAAAACAACAACTTTCACAGTTAATAACAGACAAAAGGGCAAGTACTCAATGCTAGGAGCCACACTTACCCCAGAACAAGGCGTACGTAATTTGTTCAATTATCTAAAATATCTGAGGAGTGTGGCGGCCATACAGTATCCTCGGGCAGCGCGCAGGACCATGATTAGACCTGGCAGTAGGAGGAGTGTCTGTGTGTCTCAGAGAGAGAGAGAGAAGATGCTGCGTACATGTGGATGAATGTGCCGTGTATGTCAGGATGCTGGATCTGAATGGTGCTTTAATGCTGTGCAAGAATACGCAGTTTACGTCTGAGTGAAAGGATCCAGCTTAACCAGTTTACTATGGTCTTCAATTATCATTATGGGTTGCTGGCATTTGTCATTGCACGCCAATGTTTTGGAGAAAAGAACTGAGTTAAAGAGCCAATCTGGTGAGCAGATGCAGAGAATCAATAAAATCTGCAATCTAATTACACAGTGTCTGGTTTGAAAATACTCCAGGTCCACAATAAAACAAGAATATGGTCTTTTAGAGAGTTTTCCCACCCACATGCATAAACAATAATTGATGAGTTTATGTTTTAAAGGATAATTCCAGTTTATTAAAACTTGAGTCCTTTTTTTATTTTTGGCCATTATTCTTGCTGGTAATCATAACATTGTTTATCACCAAGTTAATTGCTGGAAATATGGCGACCTCACTAAAAAAACAGGTCAGACAGGTTTTAAACAAACCTGTAGATTCGGCAAACTTATTTAGAGGAAGAAAACAATGGCAAACAATAACATTATAACCCAAACTGCCTGTTGTGAATATCTCTCACAGTTTACAGACCAACTTCCTGGTTCAACTTTGCCTTAGGGCTAGGTGATAATTCAATAAGCTAATTTATCGTCTTTGAATTAAATGATATCCTGCTGGAATCATACAGTATATCGAGATATCATGATACACAATTACGTCGTCTAAATTGATTATAACAAGCACATACTAATGCTACATACTAATTTCTCAGAAACTCTGAATTGATAAGAATTCTGCTTATGGGAATGCTCCAGTGTAGTTAAATCAAACTACTTTCCCAATCTGATTACAGTGCATGAATGTCAACACAGTCAGCATATAGCCAGAAAGATTCTATTATTATGTTATTATGGTATGTTCATTTTGCATTAAAGTTCTTAATTAAATGAGAAAATACTCTTTTGTCAAATATTCAATTCGCGCAGATACAAAAACAGGCTTAACCATGTGGTTATTTTGTATTGACTATTTATTGAATTACCAGAAAATGTGCTATATTGTGATATATATCGTTATCGATATATGAAATTACCCATAATGGGATAGAAGATTTTGGCCATACCGCGCAGCCCTACACTTGCTATAGTTCTGCGTGCACACAATTTTCCCGCGCAACGAGAGATTATTACAGACATTTCGGATGTGCTCCTTTTCGGTTTTACTTCCAGCTTCACTGGTGAAGAGGATCTAACTAACTGTTGGCTCGTTCACAGCCTGTCTGAATGTATGACCGCCTGTTTCTTGCCCTATTTGACTTTGTTGTTTTCAAATACAAGCAATCACTTTGGTGACTATGACGTTATCATAACCAACAGAAATTATGACCACAACTACAAAAATAACACTCAAGCTGCAATAAAACAAAATTATCCTTTGAGTTTTAAGTTGTGTAATAAATCATAAGACTGCACAGTCAAAAAAAAGCATATCAGCAGCTTCAGTAGTCCGTCACTTAACAGGATGCATTCAGGCACACTTCTACTGTATAGGTAGCCCGTATTTTGGGAGCTCTCAGAGCCCAATATGCAATTACTACTTGCGGAAAATCAGAATGTAGCATATAGAAGACGTGGAACCTAAAAAGACGCTTTAGGCCACCAACCCGGTGTCACCGGAAGAAATACAGTATAAATAGCACAACATTACAAGGACATTCCGTGCGTCATTTGTACGCCACGCAAGAAAACTACGGTAACGTCCGCAGATAGGTTGAGGCAACAAAACCACTTAGTTAGGTTTAGGAGAAATAAGTACGTAAACTAAGTAAAATATGTACGGTAACAACATAACATAAGTAAGGAAAACATGTCACAAATATCACTAAGAAAATACGTGAGAAACGTCACTAACGTAACTTCAAAAACAAAACACCAGTCTCAAACACCGGTCTCCTTGTTGAAAGTGCTGTGTTTGTTGGACCCATCCACCTCCCCTCCCACCCATCTTTCTCGCTTTTTATTCTACGTCAATAGCTCAGAGCGTAGCATTTGTACGCGGATGCGTTTCATTGCAGTCAGAACAGACTACATGGCGTACAAATGACACGCCAAAAGCGAGAAAGGCGTTCTTATTGCACGCTTAAATGCCTTGCGCCACAGTTACGACAGCTGTTACGTGGCCTGAGTAGAGAGCTATTTTGATTAATACAAAAGTGTATGTATTCCTTCAGACACATATGAGATGGACAACTGAAAAATGCAGCTAAACACATCCTGTGTAGGCAGGATGTAAGAACCACAGTATGAAACTATACTCATCATCTGGCATAACACGTCTCTTCATTAGCCCAGAATATACTTAACGAGTAGCACGGCCTTTAACAAACTTCGTGTCAACACTGGAGAAGTGGTGGTTTATCTTTTCTAAAATAGCCAAACAACAATGGTTATTCCTGCTCTTCTGTCAGGGCGCCATGAGCCTTTGTGCCCTTTTTATTAGCATCTAAAAGTTCTCCAAAAAAAAAATATCCTCATCATTTCATTAAAATTCATCCCATTACTGTTCAACATATTACTATTCAATACTTTATCCTATCTTTGTAATGAAATGCAAAACCCAAGAGACAAGGGCAAAGAATAATGTTATTAAATTATAAGGAAAATTTCCCAGCCGTTTTTTCGCCTTATCAACTGTTCAGGTGACCTAATCCCTTCCTCTTTCTTCTCTCCCCTCCTCCTCCTCCTCCTCCTCCTCGAAGCAACCCTCTCTTCCCCCACCTCCACAATCTGTAGCGATATCCTTTTGTAGTCCGCTCAAGGCCAAGTTCATATGCAGAGAAGTATCTGTCGGGGATAAGGTCTATGCATTACTCTGACAGTGTGCAGAAGTGCAGAGATGCTACAAGTAAAAATAATCAGGACGCAACTCCATTCTGCAGAGCTGCAGGGCTACACAGGCCAAGAAGAGAGATAGAGGGCGACCTGAAGGGAACTCCAAACTTTACCACACACACACACACACACACACATGAAAATAAAAGACACAAACAAGTACAAGAGGAAAGTTCTCCTTTCTTTTTCCTTTTGCTTTAGTATTTGATGAGGATCAGCTGCAAAATGTTTTATTCAGCAGAACTTGGCTCAATCTCAGAGGCCCTTTGATAACAGCAGCACACAAGGCCTACAGAGCAGCGCAGCACAAGGAAGGTACACTGTAAGGGCAAGGAAGTCCAAAGAAAGCTTCCACAGTCTCTGTTAAACCGGGAACAATCTTCCAATATTGAAAGTATGCTATGATTTTTTTAAAAACTATGAATTCTACAGCGAGAGAAATTCAAGAGCATGGTATGAGACTTTTAGAGAGTACTTGGCTTATGATGCCAGTATATTCATACCTCTGTCAGCTGCTTGCCAGCAGTGAGCGTCTTGGCAAACACGGCAGTAAAAATCAAATCAAAAGGCCTCAACTATATATACGCTGGCATTTGAGTCTGGTGAAATGATAACGGTTGTATGAAATGTCTGCTATCTGTTGAAAGAATTTCACGCGCAATTCACATACCGACGGGCTGATGTTTACTTCCACATGAATTCCCGGCGTTAAACGGCCGGTGAAAAAAAAGTAAGGGCTGTCCTTGACCAAAGAAATTCTTAGTCGACTAGCACTCACTATTTAATATACAGATCTGTAAAGCTGAGTTTCTCCACAGAGAATCACACAGGAGCACCACTTTAAATCTTGTGTTTTTAGATGTGCTACAAGATACACTACAAGATGTTTCTGATAACATTTGAGGCGAGAAATAGGCATTACAGTAACAGAATATTGATTCATATTTGATCAGCGCTGCCTAGTTTGACAGTTTGATCGGAGTTCGCGAGTGATTGACAGCTGCTCAGAGACTGCAAGGCTCCAGCTCGGCTCTGATTGGTTGTTTTCCTCCGGTCTGTGAAATCTTGCAGATGCCATTAGGAGCACCGGAGGACACAGAGGCACATGATTTTTTCAGATTACCTGTCTCGGATATATGACCGTTTTATAAAAATAACTTTTTTTTAAATCATATCTGTTTCTATTCTACCCGCTGCAGCTTTAAGCATTTCAATAGAGATAGACTCGTCTCTTAGCAACATCAACATGTGTGAACACTTGTGTTTATGGTAATAAAACAGCTACTTTCACTCTTTGTTTTTTAATCTTATCCACAAAAAGTAGTCTAGAAATGGAAATGAGTTGGCTTCAGCTGAAACAAGTAATGCCTAATGACTGACAGCAAGCTTACACCTCGAGGATATCTTGTGAAATGTAGGGCTCTGGAGTTCAGCTCTGTTCTGTTTCTCCTGTAAGCATGATGCTAAGTGAATAAAAGCTTTATTTTCATCATTGGCTGTTTCTGTTATTCGCTTCCCCACATATCCACCCTTCCTATAGTGCTTCTCAATTCACTGTGACCAGTAGCGCTTCCAGAAATGACAACGCCACCGCCACCTGTAGAACGCCACTGTGTTTAATAACGGTCATTCAACCGAGCAGTCTGAATAATATAAGCCTCATTTCACCTGTTCTGATCATTCCCATGATGCAACACAAGCCACAGTACGCCAAATGCTGTGGGAAATGGGACCTTCCTGGCAATGTCCTGTTATTTATTGCATTTTAGTATAAATTAAAACTCTTCAGACGTTGCAGATAATTTAGAAACAGTTGTAAAGAGGCCAAAATACCCATAAGGCCTTGCTTTTCCCATGACTCAGCTAGGACTCATGCGTAACCATATCACTGTTTTGTGCACCTACACACGCTCTCTCGTCTGTGTTTGTGTGTGTGAGAGTGGGGCAGTGTTTCACAGCCAAGGGAATCACCATTATCCAAGCTGACTTATTCAGGGACATAGTGAGGTATGTGTGTGTGTGTGTGTGTGTGTGTGTGTGTGTGTGTGTGTGTGTGTGTGCACCAAAGAGAGGCTGACATGGTGAGCGTGTCATTCTACAGCGGGGCGACCTCATTCTGTCATAGTGCCAGAGCGCCTGCCTCACGAGCAACCCCGTCACCATGACTCACTCATGCATAAACAAACACACAAACAACACACACACTGTACACACAGCTTAAACATCACTGTTGTGAGGGGTAAAACTACTGCACTTTTAGGAGACAACACGAGCATTAACAACGTGTGTACACTTGTGAACTTTTGTACTCAGAATGACATGCAATCAGTAAATCTAAGTTCAGGGAAAAGTAACTGCATCACTAGAGCATGACATTCATTCATTCATTCATTCCAAAATGAATTGCAAAACGCTGAAGTGAGCACTTTGAACAGCTGCCTCTATTTTTATATTCCAGTACACTGTTGAGAGGCATTTGAAAAGACTTCAGCTCATTAGCTACTAAAGGTAAGGGTCACTTTTTTGTCCTCAACCCTTATATGACCTTAAGCACATTGAAAGAGCTCTTGGTTGCCGTAATCATTCCGCCTCTTCATATTTGATTGATTCCTTCCTAATGCGACTCCAACAGTCTATTTAATGCATCTCAGCCAGGAACCGCTGTCTGGTGAAACACAATGAGGGCATTTTATACCAAAATTAGTGCATATTCAGAAAATACCAACTTAGTTTAGCCATCTCAGACGGCTGAAGCCTCATATCAGGCTGAACTTTAAAAGGTGCTAAATTCGATATCAGGAGCATTAATATAGCAGCAAACAACTATTTGCTATTAGGGATGTGCATTCCAAGAAAAAATACCAAGCAAAAATCGCTGTGAATTAGTCGCTTGCGCGCGCACACAAGCACACACACCCCTGCGCTGACGGAAAAGAGCTGAACTGAACGTGCCACACACATTTGACCAGTAGTAACGTTACTACCAGTGCCTGCAACAGTCAAAATAAGGGAAAATATACATTTTTTAAAACAGGACGATAGTTGCATTAACTAGTCGATTTTTTTTATAATTTAACGACTATTTCAAATATCGAAAATCATGACCCCATCCCTATTTGCTATGTAAAGATATAGAGGAGTAATGTCTACCCGAGCAGAGAACGAAGTCACTCTCCCTCTGTGTGTGGTGTAAACCAAGCTTCTCCTCGCTTTGTTGACATAGCCGGGCCGGCCACGCGTGTTTTTAGTTCATTTTCGTGCATGTGAGTGTACCCCACTAGCTAGCTCACAGCCGCCGCTCTGCACTGCTCTCATACGGTGGTTACAACTGATAATGTTGTCCCGACCAACAGCGGCGTCACGGAAGCGTAGCACCCACCCTCTGGTTCCCCCTCAGGTAAACACTTAACTCTGTCAACACTTTCGCTGTTGTTTGCACTGTTAGCATCGCCATGTTGAGAGCCGTTGAGCGACAATAGAAACGCTCCCAATCCCATATTTAGCACCTTTAAAATGCATTTACAGAACCAGGATTGTGGATTTTGTCCCCCATTTTTTACAGAGTAGGCCAGTATGGAGAGGAAGAATGATTACAGTGAACAATAATCCTTTCAATGTACATACTAGTTTGTATGTAAATTCTTTCTGGTTTTTCTTTCTAATAGCCAGCAGAGGGCGAAAAGGAAGTCTGATTGTATAGAAGTCTATGAGAAAATGAGCCTACTTCTCACTTGATTTATTACCTCAGTAAACATTGTAAACATGAGTTTATGGTCTCAATCGCTAGTTTCAAGTCTTCTTCAAAACAGCATGATGTTAATTTTGTAAATTATGGTCTATTTAAAAAAATAGTAGATAAAACAGGGTATGCTTTAGGGTGTGGCTACCTTATGACTTACTGGTATTTACTATAGTTGTGCACACACCCAAGTTTCATCACCAGCAGTTTGTGTGCTCCCTCCCTACAAATATCGTGTTTTAAATAATCTTGTTTGTGTTCCTCACCTTGTTTGAAATTGTTGTGTCATCGTATTTCGAGATCTTAGCTGTTAAATTGAAAAGGACAATGCTTTCATAACCAATGGAAATGATGGCCAAAACTATAAATAACACGTTCTGATAACTTTCAAACTGTGAGGGGTCGGAGCGGTCCTTTGCTGCATGTCATCCCCTTTCTCTCCCCCTTTCATGACTATCACTGTCTCTATCATTAAAAGGCATAAAAGTCCAAAAAATAATCTTAAAAAAAGAGTAAAATATCATCTTTTTATCAGTGAGTTGGTGAAGGTCAGAAACACTATTTAATAAAAATTAAAAAACCTCCCACTTCAGAGTTTGAAAGTCATTCATACAAGTCTGTGTGTACTCAAGTACTTAGGTTGCATTTACAGTGACTACGGTGGTGACACAGACCTGCTTAATACTGCAGTGGCAGAGAGATTTACATCAAGTTAAGTGGCTAAAAGTTATTGATGTATGACATTTTAAAAGTTTAAACTGAGTGGAAAAGTAATTCAAGCACTCTATCTGTAATTTTGTAGTAGATTTTTATCTTAAAGTGTTTAAATGCTGCATGTCCTTAAATAAAGCTTTTAACTTACGCTCAAGCAGGAAAGGTTATTGTAATTTTCTAATCACCCCGGACCATTCACATTTTATATCCGCACGCTTTCTGTCAACCAATGATCACACCCGCTCAACGGTATTTAAAGTAGCTTATCTTGTTTGCTGTCACTGCGGTGTATACCACTCTGTGCACCACCACTCCAATACAAACTTCACTGGCATTTCTGCAACCATGAAGGTGAGCTGATAATGAAAACACTTTCAGGGCAGACCAATAATTTGGAGCTGCAACCTTCTTCGCCGACCTCAACAGCTACTGTAGCAAAACAGCTGCTGCTCTCTGATCTTAAAAGTATAAACTACGTTATCATTTAAGTACTGTCATTTGTAATTACTGTATAGGGAAATACCATTTACAACTTGTGGTTTCAGAATTTAAGAAAACATTTACCCATGTCTGACCACATCAAATTTCAGTGGTTTACATCCATACAAGGCAGTTTTTTTTTAATTACTGCCTCGCGGTCGTATGCGGCCGCCAACCGGTCAAGTTGCAGTTTACATCCATGTTTGTCCAAAATGTCATCACTCATCCCTTCATCATTCATCCTATTAGACATCATTTGTGTGAAATTGTCATAATTAGCATATGAATTCTTGAGTTACAGCCAAAATGTTGTAGTCACAGTGACCTTGACCTTTGACCACCAAAATCTAATCAGTTCATCCTTCAGTCCAAACCAGACTGTATATAAAGATGACTGCTCCCCAAAAGTGAAGCCAAAACATGTTGATCGCCCCCTGGTGGCTGGCTGCAGTATAGGTCATAAATCCCGCCCCCTCCATGTTAGCAGATGGGACATGGGTCAAACTAAAAAGTCAAAGTAAACGTCAAGTAAATTTTCCCCAAAGATGGTTTCTGTAATTTTTTTATCACGCTGATGTACAGTATATTCAAGTGCTCGGCTCGTGATTGGTTCGGGCGGTTGACTACTATACTGTGGCTACAGGCCCCCGATCACTACTGCGCAGACTCTGGCTCCAATTGACGTCAAAATCTCAAGACGGCAGCTCCCGTATCTGGGATATATTGACTTCACTTCTGTACAGTGGGAGGAAGTGGAGACTCGTCATCCATCTTTATATGCAGTCTATGGTCCAGGTGGACATTATCCTTCCGGCGTTCCTGAAATATCACGTTCATGAGAATGGGTCGGACGTACATACGTACAGACAACCCAAAAACATAATGCCTCCAGCCACGGCTGTCGAGACATACAAATACTATTAAAGGATTATTGTAAATATGTCTACCTGCAATTATTACAACATTATATGATGTTATTTATCCCATCTTCCAGACAACTTTGTCCACAAGTACTATATGAAATTCTGTGTAACCATCATGTTCGGTTCTGTGTTATTCCTTATATTCATTGAATTGCTGAATGACATTCACAAGCTATGAAGTCAGAATATGAAATCCAGTAGACAAACATAAACCCACAAACAGTCATCCGAATTGTACAAAATGGCAAATTATGACACCAAGTAACTACAGGAAATAATTAAGCAGCGATTACAGTTAATTAGTGTCAGTGTATTTCAGGGGGTAATTTTCCTTTAAGCCCACAAATTTAATTTGAAAATTGTACCACAGTGAAGTAAGCAACTAAAGGCCCATCAACGGAGATCCATTTAATGAAGCCTAATAACTTCCTTTGAACAACAGAGGCAGAAAAATGCTTGATTCTAACCAATTTGGTCCAAAAGGAAACATTAAAATCAGTACATCATGCAAGTTTAACTAAGTGCCTTAAGCACTGCGGGGTATCTTAGATTCAGCTCAGAGCTAGCTCAGATCAGATCCCAACCAAACCGACTCTGTCACCATCATGCTTTCTCTCAGCGTACGTCACCTTTAGGATCTCACAAGGCATCGTTTGAGGTCCCGACAACATTTGCAGACGCAATCTCTCATAACACTCATCTCAATCATCAAGCGAGGACAAGATGATGTATGTGTTCCCACTGGGAATGCTGATAGTTACAAAAGTATTTGGATTCAGCATGAAAAACAACAACAAAAAGAAACATAATCAAACACTTTAACACAAATATAACAAACAATGTTTGCATTCTATAATGCGCTTGCATCAATTATGCACATAACTAAAGGGAAATAAATAATAATCAGCATGCATGCCATATTAAATTGCATAGAAACCCCATTACGCATGCAAATTAAATCAATAAAAGAAGTATGTGAAAGTTGAATACATTTATGTTCAGGAGTGCGCAAATGTGCATTGCATATTAAAAAATCCATATGCTGCTAATGTATACAATCTAATCAATTAACTAAAGGAAATAGCAAAGAGTGTACACAATGTGCCTGCTAACAGCTGGTTATGCCATAAAGCAAGGCACATGTGAAGTGCCACATGTGATGCACTCATGTGCAGACGCTATGTAGCGTGTTGATAGAGATGAGGGACGTGAGAGCACTTCAGTGCGGTCCGGTGTTCCTGTCAATCCCCTCCCAGTAGGCTCGAACTGGGGCCATTTGAACATGAAGCATTGAGCAGCGTAATGGCTGTGACACAAAGAAGAGCCTAAAGCACTCAGCGTAACACCTCAGGGGTGTCTTCAGCTTCATAGCTCCTCACAGCGCCGACAGTTGGGAGGTGTTGTCCAAGATGGAGTTCACTTTAGTCCTGATCGTCCCCGTCTGCTCCTGCCTCCGGGGTGTCCAGCCTCGACAAGACAGCAATCCTTTTCTCAACCAGGATTATTAATCTTTCCTGCAGACCCATGCCTTGATGTTTTCCTCCCCAGCTCACGGCTGCAGAGAGCGGTGCGCCGGCCCACCGACTGGTGGAACACGTCGAGCTGACAATTGCACAAATATCGAACACTGCTGGAGAAGTAAAGTTAACTTGGTCCTCTTTGTCAAGTGCAATGCTATCAGGTTGGTTTTCCATTGTATTATTATCATAGAAAAAAAACACAAAACGAGGATTTGAAGCAGGATTGGTGTTCTTACACAGTGGGGTTGAGTAATGCTCGAGTCAGACAAAGCACCTCCGTTTGTGTTTTTTAAGTGTCACTTAAATTGTTCCTCACTGCATGAGGCAATTATGGCTTTACTGCAGATCGGCTTCAACGCAATAAAGACAGATAAATACACCAGCTCTTTTACTGTCTTTATATGTGAGCAATAACTTAAGTTGCCACTGCATAAAATTGTCCAAAATGGCTGTCAAAAACAGTGCAATGACTGCATTGCTGCCTGTATTCAAACCCTTGCAAACGGATTATGCAGATTTTTTCATTGTGGATTTATTGAGTGTGCATGTGTGTCACCGCCACCACTTTTTTTTTTCACCACCATGATCGCCAGCATAGTGTGACACAGTATGACACACAACATCTCACCAGGAAACACAACTTGTCTCCGCATTGATGCACATCAACTCTCCAGAAAAGCAGCAATTCTATGACAATTTGCTCCCTGGACAGGCTCATACAGGCCACTACTTCCTCTGTCTGTATGATCTGTATGACGCCGTGCTCTTTGTCTCTTTGAAACCGGAGAGAACGAGATTGGCACCCTGAGTTCCTGTGAGTTTCGTCGTTTCAACCAAATGAATGCCATTTGTTCATGGGAAGTGTGCATTTGATCATTAACATCAACGCCGTCAAATTATATAGAAATTAAATAATATAAGGCTACTTGTTCCACTCTCTTTGCGGACATGTTTCATTCACAAACATTCATACAAGACTTCAAATTCTAAATCTGAAACAATTAGAAAATTGAATACGCTGCCACCGACATGCCATCAGAGCAGCACTATACTGTGACACAAATGAAGAGTCAGTCAAGGAGCTGGACGATAGAGTATTATACAGTAGGTGATGTTGCATTCGGGGTGTTTCCCCTGACAGCGACCTGCATAAAGACCCTGAGGCAGCTGTTGGAGCAAGAGAAGTTTCCCTAACTACTGAACTGTATAAGTTACCATGATAGAATACATGTATGTTTATTGAAGCATAACATCTTTAGAAAATGTTGTTGAAACTCTCAATAATTCAGCAAATTGATATTGAGGATATTCATTTTGCATTAAGTTTATTTATGCTATTTGTGTTATTTTTAGTTATATAGAAACTAGGGCTGTCAAAGTTAACAAGATACTAACGCGTTAACGCAAATTCATTTTAACGCCACTAATTTCTTTAACGCATTAAAGCTGAAGTAGGCGAGATTGGAGCAAATATGATTAAAAAAAGGTTATTTTTATAAAACGGTCGCTATATCCTGACAGTAGTACATGAAACAGGTAACCTGAAAAAAAACCATGCACCTCTGTGTCCTCCGGTGCTCCTAACGGCATCTGCAAGATTTTACAGACCGGAGGAAAACAAGCAGTCAGAGCCGAGCAGGGATCTGCTGTCCGTCTGCTGTCTATGAGAGCCGGCCGTCAATCACTCGTGAACTCCGACCAAACGGCCAAACTAGGCAGTGCTGATCAAATATGAATTAATATTATGTTACGTTAATGCCTATTTCTCGCCTTTAAATGTTTCCAGAAACATCTTGTAGTGTACTGTTTAGCTGTAAAATGAGAAAGTAGCCATGTTGAGATGACCGGTGCTTGGCGGAGCACAGCCAATAGGAACGCTCTCTCTCTGAAGTGGCCAGTGATAGGTCAACGTTTTCCGTCACGGGCTAGATTTATCTAAAGCCTGAAAACAGAGCCATGAGGAGGTGCAGAAGTCTAGTTATCTCACAGAACACTTGAATTACAATATGCTGAAAGGTTATTATGGAATTTTTCCCCAATGATACTGCCACTTTAAAGCAACTTGCAATTTTTAGGCTGTAGCAGGTTAGCTACAGAGAAGATACTGGAATCACATGAAACTCGAAATCCTAAGGAATCT
>CAKALU010064462.1:0-18977 GCA_916700995.1 Hozukius guyotensis
CTGCATTTAGCATAAAACAATATGCTCACATCATAACATGGCAAACTGCAGCCCAACAGGCAACAACAGCTGTCAGTGTGTCAGTGTGCTGACTTGACTATGACTTGCCCCAAACTGCATGTGATTATCATAAAGTGGGCATGTCTGTAAAGGGGAGACTCGTGGGTACCCATAGAACCCATTTACATTCACTGATCTGGAGGTCAGAGGTCAAGGGACCCCTTTGAAAATGGACATGACAGTTTTTCCTCTCCAACATTTAGTGTAAGTTTGGAGTGTTATTTAACCTCCTTCATGACCAGCTAGTCTGACATGGTTGGTACCGATGGATTCATCAGGTTCTATAGTTTACTATGATACCAGTATCTTCAGTCTAGCTTAAATACTGAGTCTGCTACAACCTTAAAAATTGCAAGAAATTAGTGGCGTTAAAATGAATTTGCGTTAACACGTTATCACATTAACTTTGACAGCCCTAATTTTATATGTGATAGTAGTTTTGTATAGTTTTGTGTGTTCTAATATATACTTTATATTGTGTATTCTATATATATTTAGTGTTGGTATGTATATTTACTGTTCCTGTGCATTGCTTAAATAACATGCTGCTGTTAGTATTCTAACTAACTTGAGTTTATATATGGTTATATATTTTATGTAATAATTTTGCTTGGACTATACCACTCAGAAATATTCCTCAAATGTGCTCTTGGCATGTTCCTCATGATAATTCTTTCTAATCTCTTAGTAAACACGTTGATAGTAATTGACTTTCGGTAGTCGATGTTATTAGATTTGAGCTCATATAAATGTTACACCACCTCAGGTCCAGTTTTGGTTTTGCAGAGCTGTGAAGAGCTGGTTTGGATTTAAGTGTTCAGACCTGAGTTAACGTCTCACACGTTGGTGTCATGTAAGAACAGAGGCCTGCAGATCTTGGTTTGTGATCTTGGTTGAGTTCAGCAGAAGAGGTGAAAGGAGGACGCTGTGATCAGATGGAAACTAGTTGAGTTCAGACGAAGAGAGAAAGACAAGTTGAGACGTTGAAGGTGACGAACATGCAGAGATTAGATGATCACAGGTCACTGAGACGGAGAAAAGAAGATGGGGGATGCAATGACGAACGTCGAGACGGTGTGAATAGATGAAGAGAGCGAGCGTGAGGAGGAAGGAAGAGAAGGAAAGGTGATGGACTGATGCAGTGTGAGGGAGAACGAGGGAGTGATGCACGGTTGAGTGACAGAAAGTGAGAGGGAGGAGGAGGATAACGTCACAATATATAGCAGAGATGCGGAGGTATCATCATCCTCCCGGCAGCCGGATGGCTGCGGTGCTGGAGCCGCGTGGTGACTTCCTGTTTGTCAGCAGCATACAGGAAGTAAGAGGCCCCTAGAGGATGGTCTGACTGTGTGTGTGACTTAAAATGAAGCGAGAGGCCGAGCTGTGTGAGGGGAAACGGGCTGATTAGGGTGTGAATTGTGTAATGTGCTTGATATTGTTTAATGGTGTTTTACCTGACCTAACCTCGATGATCTTAGTGCAGTTAGTTCTCAAAGATAGAACCGGTTTAAGTTACATCAAGGAACTTTTAACTTGTTATGAAACTGTCTCAGTTTAATCCTGATGCCTCTATATGACCTACATTAGTAAACAAGATCATCAGCGAGAAGAGTTTTAGATATATCTATATAGTTATTCTTCACGCCTGTGACTGTCATCGGTGTCCGATTCCCTGTGAAATCAGATAAAACGATTTACGGCACGCAGGTTCACCAGAAGCTCAGACTCCAGCGGGGCCTCCGGCGGGACAGACCCAGATCTGGCTTCACTGCCACCTTTTGCCCCCCCGCTGGGAGCCAACACCGACACCACGCTGCTGGAGGCCCAGGCCGTATTGCTGGGCCCGCTGGAGGGCAGGGAGGCTCGGGAGAACCAGAACCAGGACAGCATGGGGGCAGACGGTCAGAACCTGCTGCAGTAGAATTAGAGGTTTTCTAAAGGGACTCTGGTGCTCGGAAACACGACCGCTCTTGTTCACAGGGACCGGCAAAATCAACAGAAAATAAAAGTTCCTCGTAGTAACTTTAGATGAATGCTGTAGAACTGATCCAACGGGCCGGTAGCTGCAGGTGAGAGAGAAATATGATTGACAGGTTAATTTATCAGGTTCGGCTTATCATAGTTGTCAATGAGCACAACGTTGTTTCTATGATGCATCTATGTAGTCACTATTCCACCATGTTTGTGTGTTTCTTTGAGACCTTCAAAGCTTCCGATCTCAACCCTTTTATAAAATGGATGATAGAAAAGTCCCTAAACATCTATTCTGAGTTATTGGTGTGTTGGTGGGTGTATCCGACCATGCAGTTTAGATGGGGAAGTGACTCTTCTCATGTCGGTAATCTGGTTTAGCAGACTTTTTTAACTTGTTTATAGATTCATCTTTTAGGTCTTTAAATGCAGGTTGTGTTTTTAGTATTTTTAATCAGTGTTTTTTGCATGCAGATAGTTTGGTTATATTTTCTGCCTGCAGCGCCGGTCGACTCCACGTCCTTTTTCAGTATTGCCAGTTGATTTGTTGCTCGACTTGTGTTGCAATCTCCAGTGTAAAAATCACATATTGTAACAAATAATAATGACATTCATAAAATCAAAAGATGAATAATGCAGTAAGGGTTTCGATTTATACTCTTGATACTCTTGCATCTGCTCGGTTCCACACAGAATCAGTCAGATCAGAAAGCTGCTGTGACAGTGATGTGTCTCAGGTGCTCTTTAAGCTCGTCCAAAGTCTGGTTTGTGTCAGCTGGTTAAAGCTGCACTCCATTTTGAAAGTGAGTTTTGAGCTTCAGCACCAAAAAATAATGTGATATTGTGCCAACAATGATCACTCTTTGTCACCGTTAGTTTCATGACAGTGGCACACAAACTAATAATGAGAAAGTACAAGTTCAGCATCACATGTAGGAGGAGGTATCCTGCTCTGTCGTGGCTCTTCATTGTACGTTATTTGAGTTAGTCCAGAGTATTTTTGCATAAGCATCTCGTTGAGTGCAGCTTTACAAATGATAAGAAAAGCACCAATTCCCAGCCCGGCTTTAAGACGGAAAGGTAACCGAGCATCTTTCCTGCTCTGCACATTACACCGGTGCATTGTGTGATAGTTTGTAAGTAAAGAGTATCGGTCCTTGTTAAACTAAACTCCAGATCCACTGCATGTTTTAGGGAACCAAACACTCAAGTTCCTGTTAAATAAAACATTTATTATTTACTAGTCTGTTATTTCCAGCGGAGGAATTACTTGTTGTTCATTACAGATTTGACACATTTAGATTGTTTCTGTTCAGACTATGTCTACAGTATCTGTACTATCAGTCCCTCCAGTGCTTCACTTCATTGTGAACACACCATACAGTATCTGCAAGACTTTGTTTCAAATCCCTGAAATTTCTCAATGAAAAATGATCGAATACTTTGTCTATTTTATCAACGACCACCGTTTTATGCATACAAATAATTAATTTCAGAACCTCAAAATCAAGCCACGATGTCAACAGAAGTAAAGAGACTCCTCTTTCTCCTCCCCTTTCCTTTCTTCTCCCTATAACTTGCCTTCTCAGGTACTGTAGACTGGCTGCGTTCCAAATGACATACTTTTTATTTTTACTGAACGCTGAAAAAAATATGAGATTAGTTTGACTGATATTTCGATTGCGATATGATTGATGAATGTTATTCTCATTTTCATTGAAAAACATTAAAGTGATTATGATTATATGATCTATACCAAACAAAGATGTTTTCTTAAGTCTGTAGAATATGATGTGAAGGTCAGGACATCTCTGCAGCACGACTATATTAAATGAACAAATTAACAAATATTGCGTAGACCATATCACGCTTTCGATAATATTCCAGATTAATTGTGCAGCTCTAGTACATACAGTTCTGCAATCACAAGTACATACTGTTGCATGCAGTATGTAATGTATACATGTGGGACATACTACTTCAACATCAAATTACACCTTGAACTTTGACCCTCTTGCTCATACAGTATATCTGCTGTGCAGAGGATCGTGGGTCAGATTAACCAGAAAAGCGTGCTGGCTGATGTAGTAGGACATCCTGGTATTATTGGCATACTGCATTTGACATACTATGTATTGGGACATACTAAATCTTTTTCTGGCATACTAAATGGTATGGTGGTATGATGAGGGATCGCCTCGCTTTTCAGAATTGGACGCTTGATTGGCTGCCATTAGACACTAGACATCTGATTGGACGAACGCCTTCCCTCGTCAGGCTCGTTTGGAAACTTTCTTCCCTTATTTCATGAGAATAGATCACCGAAATGTGTTTCTGAAGACATTATATGTTGAAATAAGCCACAAAGTTGCTAAATCTATCTTTATATTAGCCGAGACCTCAACTTTATGCAAATGAGGAGCGGCCAACGTGACGCCCCGTCTCTCGAATCACGCTGCCACGCTACCAGAATGCATTGCACGGCTGCTTATATAGACAATGCCTGGGAACCGTGGAAGGGCTGGAGCCTGTGGACACGTACCAATAGGCTGAGATCCCCGTCAATCAAGCAAAACAATTCTGAAACGTGACACCAAGACACATTTAAGGAAGTGAAATTAACTACTGACCGCTGCTTCCTGTGGATGGTTTTATCCCCTCACTTCAACACAAGGAGATGCATCTAGTAGCCATGAGAGGAAATGCAGCTTATTTACTGCTATTAACTAAACATGAGCTGCACACTAAACAGCATGAGAACCACTGCTTGTCCCTGGAGGACTCTGAGAACCTGTTTGTTAAACGTTTGGTTTATGGGGGACGCCCTGGAACCGTCTCAAGGACCTCAGACTGATCTCTTTTATTAAGTGTGTGATGTGTGATGTGTCCTCCAGGGTGCAGCGTCCAGTGCAGACCGAGTAAAGTGGAGCGAGAGGAAGATGCCGGCCCCTCCTCCTCCCCCACCGCCCCCAGGACCTCCCCCTCCTCCCACCTTCGCTTCTGTAAGTCATCATTCTGTCTGTCCTCTTGACCCTGCTCAGCAGAGACATCTTGTGGATAAATCACGTCATGACACGTCTTCTCCTGTTTGGTCGGAGTGTCTTTAGTCTTGTCTGTCTCAGTGACCCTGTATATGTGTATATATGTGTGTTTATGTGTGTATATGTGTGTTTATGTGTGTATATGTGTGTTTATGTGTATATATGTGTGTTTATGTGTGTTCATGTGTGTTTATGTGTGTATATGTGTGTTTATGTGTGTTTATGTGTGTTTATGTGTTTCAGGCCAACATAGCGAAGCCGAATCTAAACCGCTCAGAGCAGCATGGAAGAAACGCTCT
This sequence comes from Hozukius guyotensis, assembly GCA_916700995.1. NCBI lineage: Eukaryota > Metazoa > Chordata > Actinopteri > Perciformes > Sebastidae > Hozukius > Hozukius guyotensis. Next base: position 5,372 of record CAKALU010064462.1, read on the forward strand.
GCTGGGCGAGATCTGCAAAGGCTCCAGATTAAAGAAAGCTGTTACCAACGACCGCAGTGGACCCACGCTGGACAGTGAGTCAAGACCTCTTTAATAGCATCGTTATGTCCGTCTTTACTTTACCTTATCTTTACTTTACTTTACATTATGTCTGTCTTTACTTTACCTTACTTTATCTTTACCTTTTCTTTACTTTATCTTTACCTTATCTTTACTTTACTTTACATTATGTGTGTCTTTACTTTACCTTATCTTTACTTTACTTTACTGTACATTATGTCTGTCTTTACTTTACCTTACTTTATCTTTACTTTACTTTATCTTTACTTTACTTTACTTTATGTCTATCTTTACTTTACCTTATCTTTATCTTTACTTTACTTTATCTTTACTTTACTTTACTTTATGTCTATCTCTACTTTACCTTATCTTTACTTTATCTTTACTTTACTTTACATTATGTCTATCTTTACTTTACCTTATCTTTACTTTATCTTTACTTCACTGTACATTATGTCTGTCTTTACTTTACTTTATCTTCACTTTACTTTACATTACATTATGTCTGTCTTTACTTTACCTTATCTTTACTTTACTTTACATTATGTCTATCTTTACTTTACTTTATCTTTACTTTACTGTTCATTATGTCTATCTTTACTTTACTTTATCTTTACTTTACTGTTCATTATGTCTATCTTTACTTTACTTTATCTTCACTTTACTTTACATTACATTATGTCTGTCTTTACTTTACCTTATCTTTACTTTACTTTACATTATGTCTATCTTTACTTTACTTTATCTTTACTTTACTGTTCATTATGTCTATCTTTACTTTACTTTATCTTTACTTTACTGTTCATTATGTCTATCTTTACTTTACTTTATCTTCACTTTACTTTACATTACATTATGTCTGTCTTTACTTTACCTTATCTTTACTTTACTTTACATTATGTCTATCTTTACTTTACTTTATCTTTACTTTACTGTTCATTATGTCTATCTTTACTTTACTTTATCTTTACTTTACTGTTCATTATGTCTATCTTTACTTTACTTTATCTTCACTTTACTTTACATTACATTATGTCTGTCTTTACTTTACCTTATCTTTACTTTACTTTACATTATGTCTATCTTTACTTTACTTTATCTTTACTTTACTGTTCATTATGTCTATCTTTACTTTACTTTATCTTTACTTTACTGTTCATTATGTCTATCTTTACTTTACTTTATCTTCACTTTACTTTACATTACATTATGTCTGTCTTTACTTTACCTTATCTTTACTTTACTTTACATTATGTCTATCTTTACTTTACTTTATCTTTACTTTACTGTTCATTATGTCTATCTTTACTTTACTTTATCTTTACTTTACTGTTCATTATGTCTATCTTTACTTTACTTTATCTTCACTTTACTTTACATTACATTATGTCTGTCTTTACTTTACCTTATCTTTACTTTACTGTTCATTATGTCTATCTTTACTTTACTTTATCTTCACTTTACTTTACATTACATTATGTCTGTCTTTACTTTACCTTATCTTTACTTTACTTTACATTATGTCTATCTTTACTTTACCTTATCTTTACTTTACTTTACATTACGTCTATCTTTATCTTTACTTTACATTATGTCTATCTTTACTTTACTTTATCTTTACTTTACTGTATATTATGTCTATCTTTACTTTACTTTATCTTTACTTTACTGTATATTATGTCTATCTTTACTTTACCTTATCTTTACTTTACTTTACTGTTCATTATGTCTATTTTTACTTTACTTTACTTTACATTATGTCTATCTTTACTTTACCTTATCTTTACTTTACATTACATTATGTCTATCTTTACTTTACTTTATCTTTACTGTACATTATGTCTATCTTTACTTTACCTTATCTTTACTTTACATTATGTCTATCTTTACTTTACTTTATCTTTACTTTACATTATGTCTATCTTTACTTTACTTTACATTATGTCTATCTTTACTTTACTTTATCTTTACTTTGCTTTCCCCACAGAGACGAAAGGTAGTTTATAGTCGGGTTGGTCCCATTAACTTAATAAAACTACTAGGGCTGTCAATCGATTAAAATATTTAATCATAATTAATCACAAATTAATCTCACATTTTTTTATCTGTTCTAATGAACCTTAAAGGGAGATTTGTCAAGTATTTAATCCTCTCTATCAACATGGGAGTGGACAAATATGCTGCTTTATGTAAATGTATGTATATATTGATTATTGTAAATCAATGAACAACACTGATCAATGACAGATATTGATCCAGAAACCCTCACAGGTACTGCATTTAGCATAAAACAATATGCTCACATCAGAACATGGTCAAGGGACCCCTTTGAAAATGTCTGTGACAGTTTTTCCTCACCAAAATGTAGCGTAACTTTAGAGCGTTATTTAACCTCCTTTATGACCAGCTAGTATGACATGGTTAGTACCGATGGATTCATCAGGTTTTATAGTTTAATATGACACCAGTATCTTCACTCCAGCTTTAAACCTGAGCCCGCTGCAACCAAAGTTGCGTTAATGCATTAAAGAAATTAGTGGCGTTAAAACAGATTTTTATCACGTTATTATCGTGTTAACTTTGACAGCCCTAAAAACAACAATAAGTCACTACGACACAGTACGACTCGAGGCACACACAACACCTCACTGTTCTAAAAAGAATTATAATAATTAACCGGGAAAAGAACTCATGGAGAGATGGATAAAGGATTAGTGAGACTCACATCACATCTTTATACAAATGTGCAGTAATAATATGTATTATATGTAGAAAAATGTGTCCTGAATTCATTTAATTCTTTTTTTGTTTATCCTTCTAGAACCTAAAGGTGGAGGAGGAGGTGGAGGAGGAGGAGGAGGAGGCGGAGGCGGAGGAGGAGGAGGAGGCGGAGGCGGAGGAGGAGGTGGTGGAGGTGGAGGTGGAGGCGGAGGCGGTTTAGGAGGCCTGTTTGCAGGAGGGATGCCAAAACTGCGGTCTGCAGGAAACAGTGGTAAAAACGGTAAATAAAATAGAATAATTTTATAAATGAGAGTTTGTATGTTCTCCCCGTGTCTGCGTGGGTTTCCACCAGATGCTCCAGTTTCTAGCGAAGCAGGTATAGATGAAGATGGAGAATAATGATGATGATCTACTAACATTTTATTACTTCTGTCCTCCAGACTCAGGACCCAGCCGAGGACCCGTGCTCCCCCCAGGAGGCCGCTCTTGTGGGCCCACCCCCTTCGGTGGAGGCTCCACCGGCCCGCCTAAACTCCCGGGAGCCCCCGCCGGTTTCCGTAGCAACGTCCCCGATCTTCCCAAGGGCCGGCCGAATCTCTCATCCAGACAAGACACTCCAGGAGGGCCCCCTCCTCCCGTACCCAACACACCTCGACCAAACCAGAGCTTCCAGTCTGGTCGCGGGGGCCCGCATCCGCCGTCACTCCCCGCAGGACCCAGACCCAGCCCGGCCTCCGGTGGACCTCCACCTCCCGGCGTTCCACCGGGGAGGCACGGAGCTCTTCCTCCCCCACCGGGAGGCTCCTCGGCTGGGTCGAGACCAGGATTCTCTGCACCTCCTCCTCCGCCCCCAAACAGCAGCAGACCTTCCTTACCGCCGGCTCCCGGAGGGAGGCCGCCGCTTCCTGACGACCGCCCCCCGCCGCCACCGGCTCCTGTGGGAGGTCATCGGCCATCTATGCCCCGCGACGTGCCCCCTCCTCCTCCCTCTGTCAACTCCAAGCCTTCCTCCTCTCCCTCTTCCTCCTCTTCCTCTCGTCCCTCAGTTGGTGGGGGTGTGCCCCCTCTCCCGCCGGGCCGACCGGGCCCCCCTCCTCTCCCTCCCTCCCCGGCTGGTGGGGACGACCACAGCACCCCTCGTCTGCCCCAGAGGAACCTGTCACTCAACAGGTACCATTTCTGATATTAATGCATATTTGTTAGGTGTTAATTAAGGCTGTCAATCGATTAAAATATTTAATCGCAAATTAATCGCACATTTTTGGCCATGACAGTTTTTCCTCGCCAAAATTGGAGCGTTATTTAGCCTCCTTCGAGACGTGCTAGTATGACATGGTTGGTACCGATGGATTCATCAGGTTTTATAGTTTCATATCATACCAGTATCTTCAAACTGAGCCCTCTACAATCTCCGAAATATCGGTTGCCTTAACGTGTTACAGAAATGAATGGCGTTAAATTGAATTTGCGTTAACGCGTTTTTGTGGCGTTAACTTTGACAGCCCTAGTGTTAATGGATGTTAAAGGCGTGTACACTGCATTTCCTGTCAGGCATCAGACGCTGGATGTTCTTGATAACCAAATCTATAAAGTTTGCATATATTCAATATCTATTCTGTGATGTTCACACATCAGGCAAACTTCTTCTTGGAGCTTCCTTCGTTTTAAAATCTCAAGTTGTTTGGACACAAGTAAAATAAAGTTGTTGTTACATTACAGTTACAGTTTGTAATGACGTTTCAGAAGCAAAGGTGCAATGATTGGCACCTTCTGTAGTGAGATCTGCTTCACCTCCTCTACTCCTCGCAGACGACGGCATCCTCGGCTGACTTTACTGTCTTTCAGAGGCTGCAGCAGACTCATTTTCAAAGGTGTTTCCTTGACCTCTGACCCTAAGATATGGGTACCCAGGAGTCTCCCCTTTACAGACATGCCCACTTTATGATAATCACATGCAGTTTGGGGAAAGAAACATGCAGTATAAATGTGTCTAAACAGTCTTAGAATTATATAAATTGCCTGGAAAGCTGAGACTCAAGCTGAGCCCATTCAGAGGATGGATGGTTTTCCCAGGTAGATTGATAATAAGGAGGTTTCTGAGCAGTTCACACAACACAAGTGCTCGCCATCTAATTGCCGAAAATCTCCAAATGTCAAAAGTTTTTGATCCCAAATCACAGCATGGCTTTTTCTATGGTGTTCCTGAAGGTCTTGGTGTCTTAATGTGGTATTTTGGAGAATTATTGATCATTTTTATAAATTCTCCAGTGGCACCAAATCTGTGGAACAAATGGTATCAACCCGAAAATCTAAATTTATAATAAATAAATGTATGATTTATGACTAGAAGAACTTGACACACAGTGCTGAGCTGCATCACAGATTAATCTTCAGGTTCTCAGCTTTCAGATGATGTTCACCACTTCTATGTGACATCTACTGTTGAGCTGCTATCTCCCCCTAAAGACCCCCCGGCCCCCCTAAAACAGACTAGAGCTGGTCTCTGGTAAAGAGGGATGGAGTAGAAGAGGTTACCTGCTTGTTTATTTCTTTCTGTTTGTCATTGCCAGCCATGGTCCAGCGCCGCCGCACGGTCGGAGTGGACCTCTCCCTCCTCCACCCAACGAGAGGCCTCCATCTCTTGGAAGGAACCCGTCCTCCACACGCGCCGGTGAGCAGCCTTGATTGATTAATTATTAATTATTATATTGATTAAAGGTTACTACTGCATCATACAGACACAGTGTGTGTGACTCATGTAACATGTTACTAACATGTCGATTTCTATTTCTACCCCCCAAAGGGCCTGTTCCTCCCCCTCCTCCCTCAGGGCGTAGCATGGGCGGAGGCAGTGCGAGGTCAACACCGGCTCCTTCTCCTATTGGTCGGCCAGGCCCGGAGCCCCCTCGCGGTGGACCCGGCGGTAGACCTCCCCTCCCTCCGGACAGGCCGGGCGTCGGAGGAGCACCTCCTCCTCCACCTCCCCCCATGGGTAACGGCTTCCAAAACTCCCACCACAACCAGGTTCAGGGTGAGTAAATCCCTCAAGGTGCTAGTACGGTTTATGGGAGTATTCATAGAATAATATGCATGGACACAATGACCTGTATAAAATATTGTAAAATAAATACTGTGTGAGGAGCAACAAGGAGGAGAATGGAGCAAAAGTACATATAAAGTATATTTTATTTAACAAAACAGGGGTCTAATATATAAATTCATGTGAGCCAGTGGTAACTTTGCAGGCAGATAATAAACTCTATGCCAGGCCTATTCAACTGGCTGCCCGTGTGCCAAGTCCGGCCCTTTAAAACCCCCAAATCCGGCCCTTTAAAACCCAAAATCCGGCCTTTTAAAACCCCAAATCCGGCCTTTTAAAAACCCCAAACCCAGCCGTTTGATCGTTTATAAATATGAAAAAAATATTGTAAAAAGATTTCTACCAATAAGAGAGTTTAATCCCGTTCATCAACGTTATCACTCACGTTATTGACGCTGTTACAGACTGTTATAAGCAGTATCATTTCGTTTATAGGCGTTTACATTGTTTGATTATCAGAAGATCATCATATGTTATTAGCAGGCTTAGCCCAGAGGTCAGCAACCAGCGGCTCCGGAGACACATGCGTCTCTTCAGCTCCTCTCCAGTGGCTCCCTGTTGATTTATAAAAATGGAAATGAATAACTGTTTTTTGGTTACATTTTCATTTTTATTTATCATTGTTGTAGGTCTATGGTACAACGGTACGACGGAGTATTAGGGCCACATTGAGGGAAAAAAATAAATCTGAGATTTCGAGAATAAGGTCATAGGTTTACGAGAAAAGAAATTTGTAATATTACGAGACTAAAGTCATAAGTTTAAGAGAAAAAAATTGTAGTATTATGAGAGTAGGAGTAGTAGGTATTAATTTTACGTGTTATTTTCTTTTTTTCCCGTTAAATTATGACTTTATTCTCGTAATATTATGACTTTATTTTGTAAATCTCAGATGTTTTTTCCCTCAATGTGGCCCTAATACTCCGTAGTACATTGTCTCTTTGGCCCTCACTGCATTAGACTTATATACTATATACTTAGACTATAAACTGGGTTACCTTCATCACAATGATCAAATGTTTTGCGGCTCCAAACAGATTTTTTTATTTTCTTTTTTGCCTAAAATGTCTCTTTTGATAGTAAAGGTTGCTGAGCCCTGGGTTAGCCAGTTCCTTACTTATGTCTTATTAAGCACAGACATACTCATTTTGTTAAAAAGGTTTTAATGAGGGAATTTAGGGGAGTCAAACTGAATAAAAAAAAATTTAAATAGGTGTTTTCACATTTAAATTCTTAGCTTTGCAGATAGGAAATATAAATGTTGGCACTTCACTGTTTCTGAAATCTGACCCTTCTAAAAATGTAATTGAATAGTTCTGCTCTCTTCCCTGTAGAGGACTGACTGTCTTCTTCAAAGACTGCTCTCTCCCGGTCTTCACGAGAGGAATCCGTCGCCCTCCGTGTTGTTTTTACCACATGAGTTCCAGTGTGTGTTCAGCGACGGCAGAGAAACCCTCTGACCTCCCGTCTCTGTTGTTTTTATCCCACCGAACCGAGCGAGGACGTTTGATCTGGATAAAAGAAGTGACGAGGGGTCTTAAAAGTCCTGCTCTAGAAAAATCTGTGACAGATTTGAATCATATTTCCTGAAGTCACAATATTCTGTGACTACTTTTAAACGGATTTTAGACATAAAGACTCTTTTGTAGTGCTGGATATCAAACCTTTAAATTACTGACTGAAATATTAAAGTATTTTGGAATAAAATATAGCTTAATAAATTCTTCTTCTTATTTCGGCTGCTCCCGTTCGGGGTCAGCTGATCATCTGTTTTCCATCTCTTCCTGTCCTCTGCATCTTCCTCCGTCTCACCAACCACCTACATGTCCTCCCTCATCTATAAACCTCTTCTTTGGCCTTCCGCTTTGCCTCTTGCCTGGCAGCTCCATCATCATCCTTCTCCCGATATACCCAGCGTCTGTCCTTTGCATGTCCAAACCATCTCAATCTCGCCTCTCTTGCTTCTGTCTCCAAACCGTCTAACCTGAGCTGTCCCTCTCATAAACTCATTCCTAATCCCGTCCGTCCTCGTCACTCCCAACGAAAGCTTGATAAATTATTTCACACATTTTTTTTTTTTTTATCTTGAAATTATGTGAAGGTTTATTTTATTACACAAGACATGTTTCCTTCATAGATACAGGAAAGGAAGGAGGTACCGCTTTTCAGTCTTATAAACTCGGAACTGATATCAAATTAAACGCTTTTACAAAAGCGACAAACCCACTGCCCTCTATTCATGTTCTGTTAAACTAGAAGACTCTAGTCTGTTAGTGCACTACATGTACGTGCATGGACGTGCCTACTAGTGCTTGTATCATGGGGGTTTTGTCAGTATGATGGAGACAAACACATCTGAGACCTCCATGTCTCTCTCTATTAACAGACGAGTGGGAGAGTCGGTTCAACTTCCATCCAGTGTCGGACTTTCCTCCACCGGAGCCCTACGTGAACTTCCAGAAGACCTACCCCAGCAAGATCGGCAAGACTGACGGCAGAGGTCAGTACGACACACACACACACACACACACACACACACACAAAACAAGAAAAAAGAGTCCAGCTTAACTATCATGCCGTCTTTCTGAAGTTTCGAATAAAACCAACAAGCAAACTGTATTTTCTCAGTCAGTAAAATTCACCATGAAATCACTATAAACGTAAAAATCATTACACCTGAAGTTACACAGTTTGATCAGTACGTGATCTTGATGTGCAGGTTTAGATTAGTTAAAGGTGTAGTAAGTAGGATTTGGCGGCATCTAGTGGTGAAGTTGCAGATTGCAAACAGCTGAAACTTCTCCCGTGAGCCGAGCGTGCAGGAGAACTACGGTGGCCCTAACTAGAGCCGGTCGTTGTGTCTGAAATTCCACACTAACATGCTATTTAACACGCTAAAACAGTATGTGAGACTTTTTAGTATTTATGAAACCAACTGCAGCGTCTGACCAAATATCGACACTGTGTATGTCCACAAGAAGAAGCAAAGAGCTGGACTCAAATTAAACACGTCTCCAACGTCAGTTTTAACTATTTACTGAAGTAGGAAAGTTCAAAACACATATTTAACGAGACTGACTAACTATATTTGTCTTATATGTCTACAGAAGTGCTACTTATACAAATTAATAACAAATAATGTGAACAATAACGTTTTACATTCTTCAAAGTATATTCTTCTTTATTATTCTCTATATTCTTCCATGCTTCTTAAGATATGGCTCTTACACCAATAGAACCTGAATTGCATACTATTTCCAGTGAAATATTACAGTTTGCAAACACTAAGACGCTACGGCGGCGTAAACATCCCACAATGCAATGCGGTAGTGACGACAGCATTCATAACAGACGTTTACGGACAGCTCTGTAACGTCAATAATTCAATTGAAGTGTAAGTGTAAGATTTGCTCGGCGTAATATATTTTTTAAAATTAGTCCAGGCTTTATGATTCTCACAAATCCGTCGTTTTGGTCTCATGAGGTCGGCACGGGTTACCATGGTTACGTGTCTACTCTCTCAGGAATGACGACGTAAATTACTGCTCATATAATTTATATATATATACAGTATATATAAAATTATTTATTATTTATTCATTTATTTTTTATTTTTTTATTTTTTTATCTTTTTATTTGTATTTTTTTATTCCGATTTTTGCCAATGGATCCTCCTAAATGTTACACAGTGTTCCTTTAACACAGACAAAACAAATGAAATAGTACCCTGAGAGATAAATAAATAACAGCTGCAGGCCGGCTGCTCTGTGACACAGCGCCACCTGGTGGAAGAAAATGAGATCTCCTTTGGGAAGCTGCAGAAAATATTCAACTCCTCTGTGTCTTTGCTTCTTCCCAGGTTCTGGTAAAAAGGAGAGAGGAGCTCCCCCTCTTCCTCCTATACCCAGGTGAAGAAGAGGTGGCAGCAAACAACAACCCCCTGGAACTACTTCCTCTGTTTCCCTACCTGTCTCTCTCTCCCTCTTTTTCTGTGCTTTTACCTGCTGCATTTGGTTTCATCTGTGGACTGCGACGTGTAAAACGGACCTGAAGTACGGTCGACCAAGTAAAAAGGACAGACTCACAATGTGGAGTTTCCATTATGTGCCTCTGTAGCAGACGAACGGAAGCATTCAAAGACCAAAGACCTGTTTCTACTCCGGTACACTGTGTTCAGATAAAAAGGAAAAAACATCTTTAGGAAAAAATGTGTTTTACCGCCACGCTGTGGCTGAACGACGAGACAGATCACTTATGAACAACAGTATTTTTATTCCATTAACTAACTGTTTCATCCTTTGCTTTCAGCGGTTGGTAGATTGCTTGCTAGATATTATATTTTACCAGCCAAGCTACACTTTTATACACGATTACAAACTCTTACTTGACAAATAAACCAGCATTTGGCATGTAGCATTGTGTGACTTTCCCAGCCTGTTTACACAGACAGCATTAGGTAAAGCTAAACCAACATGTTATTGCAATATTATTGTCAACATTGGGAGTCCCAGGGTTACCGTTTCAGGGCTTATAATGCAATGAGCTGTTTGTCTCCTTTTGTTCCAGTGTTTCCCTCGTGCCTTTTCTTCTATTCAGGATTGTATCTTCAGGCTGTTTATAAAGAGTTAAGGGAATTAGCCTTTTTGTGCCTTAAATTATGTGTGTTTGTTCAGCTGGATCACCTCTGCTGGTGGAAATGTAAAAAACAGAAGCAATACAGCTGCTCTATTTGCCACATCTACAATATTTAGCATAGCAAAGTGTCTTCATTACAACATCGATGCATTAGACGGACATGGAACCAAACTAAAAATAGCCACAACCTCTTGCCACAACATCAGGGGAGAAACGCGGGTGTTTGATTTGCCAAAGCCACATGTGCCTTCACAGTATGTATATTTTTACATCTGGAACCACTGAACGGTACTTTTTTCATTTGATTGTTAAATGTGAGCGTGCATTTAATGTTTATGAATGAGATGTTTTGAAGGACATCGTGTGGTGTCACAGCAGCATCAGTTTACATTAGAAGTTGATTCTTATTTTGCTGTTTCGTTAAAAAGCTGCGTTGCCTCACCGTGAAGGACCTGTGTATGTATCTGTTTGATTTAATCAAGTGGTTTTGAAGGACTGTATTATTTTAAGTTATGTTTCAGTATTATGTTTTCTTTTTTGCTTCACCCAGCACGGCTTTTGAATGATCTTTTGTGTGATGTATTATTATTATTATTATCATGTGTTGGTCAGAGAAACATTTTTTTGAAAGACAATCATATGGAAGTAAACCTCCTATTTACATCAATAAATAAAAATGCTTTACGATGCTTTATGTGCTCTACCTGCAGTGAAATGTGCTTTTATTGGACTATAAGGACGATCGTTTGATCACAGACAAGCAGATTTATTATGTATTATCAGATAAAACTATATGCATCATTTACATGTTTGTGCAATAAAGCTGGACAATACATCGATTCAACAGTTTGTCATCATGATATTGGCTGTTATGTCATAATATGATGTAGCTTAACTGCTGGCATTTTGTACGGCTTTCACTAGTCCGCAATCTCTTATGATTATTTCACAATTTTCCTGCCTATAAATAATCATCCTAAACATATTTTGACATTATTGTTTTCAATGTATTTAGGCAAACATATGGTGGTATTTGATTTGCTCATTGTCATCCAGCAACATTGTGCAATCATGAGTTTCCTGCTGAGGTTGTGAGGGATTCACAAACTCTGTCAAAGGTCACCAGGTTCTTTGTAGCTCCTTCATGCAACGAGCAGTCACAATAACAACTCAAATGTCTGATTGTCATTTTCCTCTGATGACATACAGTAGTTAAATTATCTTGCAGATACTGTATGCAGCAGAGGTCATTACCTACAGTAACTACTTTGACATTGTACTGTTCTCCCATAACTAAACTGCCTCATTTCTGAGGATTTAGAGTAGTGGAGTTAAACAGCTACTGTAGGTTTTCAATAGACTGAGAAGAACTCAGATATTTGGATTTTTTTTGTTTGTTTGTGGGCAAATCCTACTGCAGAGACTCAAATACGTCAATGTTTGCCTGTGGACCTACATGTCAATTTGATATATTGTAGGGCTGCCCCCTTGATTTCTTTAGTAGATTAGTCATTTTTTATGCTTTTATTTCATGCTACTTTACAAGAAACTTGTGAGCACATCACGATTAAATCAACTAATCGATTCGTCAACAAAATGGTACGAGTGTTAGTCGACTAAGAATTTCTTCGGTCGAGGACAGCCCTAATATATTCTGGTTTATAGTATTGCAACTCATTAATATTGTATTTCATTAGTAAATTAGAACACTGGTACATGGCATGATTTTGGTGTTAGTATTCTCATGCTAATCTCCTAAAAACTCTGAACCTTTAAAGTGGAAAATTATTGGTTTTGTCTCTTTGACCACATATTATTTTTGGAACATTTAATGTCTTGCACCAGTTAATTATCATACATAGATATCAGTGTGCAGGACCTATAAGTGTAAGTTTTCAGTGTAAGGTGTGCATACGTCCTTAAAGTGGCAATCCTCAAGATTTCAGTCCTATTTCTATCTACGTGTGCATAGAAATAGAATAGAAAAAAATCTATTTCTATGTACATGAGCTTCAGAATTGTGTGCATAGTTTAATTTTTTTGTGTACACAACAGCATTGTTTTTTATATAGTAATAAACATTTATAGTGACTTAACAGATATTTACTTAAAGGACCCATATTGTAAAAAGTGCGATTTTCATGTCTTTTATATTATAAAGCAGGTTTATGTGATATATAAGTACTGTGAAAGTATCAAAACACTCAATCCATGGAGAAACACACACAGCCCGTATTCAGAAATTGTGCGTTTGAAACAAGCCGTTAGGATTTTCTGTCCATTTGTGATGTCACAAATCTACAATATTTAGACCATTTCATAGTTTTAAATGTAAACATACTAAATGTGTGCCAGTTTATTTCCTGGTTGCAGTGGATGTGAATGACATCAGCTGACAGGAAGTAAACATGGACCCAAGCTGTTTCCTAGCAACGCAATTCTGTTGCCATTTCATTAAAATGCACTAAAACGGAGCGTTTCAGACAGAGCGTGAATACAGGTATATTCAGACACAAAGGGTTAAGAAAAATAATGTGTTTTTTTGAACAATACAGCATGTAAACATATTCTAATAGAAACACAAAATACAAGTATGAACCTGAAAATGAGCACGATATGGGACCTTTAATACACTCCATACATTCAGCATTATACAGTATTATTGGCATGTTAATTAATGCAAAACACGTCTCCTCAAGAAGACACAGACAAACCCACAGAATTATCTTTTTGGAATTATGATAATATGACACAGACTTCTAGAAAATTAATATGACATGTTAACATGTTCTAGTAGAAACACAAAATACAAACATGAACCTGAAAATGAGCACGATATGTCCCCTTTAAATGAAAATCTTCACTTCAAACAGTCATTCTTTTAGTTTGTGATCAGTTATGCTTCAGTTAAAACATTAATGAAAGACCTGGAAGCAGAGTCAATCGGGAGCTGTCTGTGTTTCTGAATATTTTCACTTTAACGTTGGCTTCAAACACTTGATTTTAATGTGTTTTGTATTTATTTTGCATTTGTTTTATGTTGTGGCGTCTGAAACTTTAATGTATGTTTAAATGCTGCTGTCTTGGCCA
>CAKALU010064463.1:0-12269 GCA_916700995.1 Hozukius guyotensis
GACCCGACGTGATAAAGTGTTGAGATAGCATCGACGGTGTGTCAGCTCTACTGTACAACATACCAGAGAGGGGGGGGGGCGGGGGGGCTGGCGTCTCAGCCAATCACTGAGCAGTTTGACTGTGGAAAATGTCTGCCGGCTCTCAGCCAATCAGGACGCAGATTCCTCCACTCGCTCTGTCTCCCTCACATGAACAAACACACACACACACACTCGTCCTGTCAGAGCGGACCGTTTCATCTCCTGTCAATTCATTTCCTTCATAAACCAAACCTTTAATAAAAAAACAGCACATTTTACTGACGAAATATTTTAGGATTTATTTCTTATTTTACAGCTAAAAACTGAATTAAATTCCCCTCGAAAGAAGATTTTTATTCATTTATTAATGTATTTTTCTATAATTTTTTATAAATATTTTGTCATTTGTTAATACAATAGTTCATTTAAGATTCTGGTGGTGCAAATAAGCAGTCGAGGTGACACTGGTACATGTACATTAATGTTATTAACATGTCAGCGTTGACTATTGTGTTTTGATTCATATAAATAAATGAACAAATATTTGTACTTAAACGTCTAATCTGATGTATAAAGAAGATATGACTGATTTCCTCTGTTTTTGCAGTAATTTGTTTGCAAAATCAAAGTGAAATCAACTTAATTTCACTTTAAGGACACGACAAAAGCTTTATAAAGACCTGGAACTAATGGACCAACAATAACTGTTCAAACCTGCAGAAACTTATTTTAAAATCCTCTTGGAAATGAAGAAGTTTCCTGCTGACTTTGGGGGGAAAACATCTGTAATATTTTCATTTAAATAAACATCATTAAGCTTCAATGAGCAGCTGCAACAAGCTGATACAGAACGTATGTGTAATTCAAGCATTAAAAGATATTTAAGGGGAACTTTAAGGGGAATATCGGGGTGCAAGAGCTGATTAAAACCAGAAGAATGAGGGAAAAACAAACTGCAGAAAACAGACAGGACATCTCAATAAAAAGTCATCTCACAGCACAATAAATAACACCAAATATGTCCAAACATATTCATTCAGATGAGCTGACGTCACGCCAAACGCCATGACTAAAACACAAGATTTACAACCAGCTCTGGTGACCGTTCAATAAAACTCCAACATTAAAAGATGGTGTGAATGTACAAATTCAGATCTCCTCAACGGCCACAATCAGTCCTCCTGTTCAGCCCCGCAGCTACACATGCAAACTGCATTAAAATGAATGCAATAAAACAACCTGTGAGTGAACACTAAGCTGCTGCAGACAGTCAGGATCAAGACTAAATGAGCCAACAGAAGCAGTAAGCAGCTAAATACAAGAAGTAGACGGGAGGCACACGAACAGACAGAAAGCAAATGAACGAGGTGTCTGCGGTCACAGTGTTTAAATCAGCTGATCGAAGTGATCACATGACAAGGAGGCAGCGAGGAAGCGGCAGGTGATGCGGCAGCAACAACACGCATTTTAGACACCTAAAGAAATCAGTGTGCGCTGTATTTAGAATATGTTCACCGCTTTACCTCGCCATCAGACAGCCCTTTCTGCCAGGCAACTGAGGCCGTTATCTATGCTCTCTTCAAAGCCACCAGACTCCATTGACAAAAACACTAATATTTACCTCTCAGAACACAGGAGTTGCTGGACTACCGCTGCATCCATGGTAACATGTTTTAGTCAATGGAGTCTGGTGGCTTTCAAAACACCCAAACTATCCCTTTAAGGATTGCCACTTTAAGTATTGAGTTCATGTACTAACTTTCAGCAAAACGCATCTTAGACACCTAAAAAAATCTATATCCGTTTAAGTGTACGCTATATTTACAGTATTTTCACCACTTTACCTCGCCGTCAGACAGCCCTCTCTGGCAGGGAACTGACGCTGTTATCTATTCAACCAGACTCCATTGAAAAAAACAGTGTTTTTACCTGCGAGGTAAAATGACTGTTTTTTTCAATGGAGTCTGGTGGCTCTGAAGAGAGCATAGAGAACGGCTTCAGTTCCCCGTCAGAAAGCGCTGAAAATATTCTAAATGTAGCGAACACTGATTTCTTTAGGTGTCTAAAATCTGTTTTACTGCCGCCCCCGTCCAAAGCAGTACATTGCTTTGCTCCCGAGGTACTCTAAACTCCATCTACTGTCGTTATACACCGACTATGGAGAAGCACCTCATACAACCACACTGAGAAACACCTGAACTATCCCTTTAATCTGTAAAGTAACTGAAGCGGTCAGATAAATTGAGTAAAAGTTGAAAGTAGCATGAGAAAACAAAACAAAAGGTAAAGTACCTCAACTTGAATACAGTACTTGAGTAAATGTACTTAGTTACATTCCACCACTGGCGGATGGAAGTCGGAGGCTCAAGAATGAAATGGGGGTCATGATGGAGGGATGACGGCCATGCTGCTGAACGATGGAGAAGAATGAGGAGGGAAACGAAAGAGGGGATGGCGTGTCGCGATGTATCGGGAAGCGAGGGATGAGAGAGGAGAAGGACAGATGGATGTGAAGCAGCTCGGCAGGCAGAGCGATGGTGAGGTGTGTTTGTTGTGTTCGACAGCGGCAGGATGGATGGATGAAAGGAGGGAGGAGCATATTTACCCGTCCTTTTTCGTAAAGCAACGCTCGCTCGCTCGCTCGCTCGTGTCGATGCGGGAGGGGGGCGGGGTTTTGTTGTTGTTGTTGTTGTTGTTGTTGTGTGTGTGTCTGCGACCACTGCTCACACTGCAGGAGGGGAGAGCACAGAGAGACAGTCAGTAACACACACACACAACAAAACACACACAATGAACACACACACACACACAGTATACTGTACGATGCGAAGGCGAGCGCACACACACACATATTACTACACGCTTACAATCTGCAGTGACGGAACAAGTACTAGTGTAGTATTTCACCTTCTACAGCGATACTTGGCCGTGCATTGTACCCAGATTACTTTCAAGACACCAAACACTAAAGGGTTAATGTACACAACAATGACCCGCTAGCTGAACATTATCCCGCTTATTACACGGCTACTTACTGAAGAAACCAACAACAATTTGACAGAAGAAAGGACCACCAGAGTCCGACACCAGAACTGCAACCATAGCAACGGCCTGCAATGCATAGCAACGGCCTGCTATACATAGCAACGGTCTGTTATACATAGCAACGGTCTGCTATACATAATGTGTATACTATATAAACACAGAATTCCATTTAATAGATGGGCTCCATTGTGACTGATATCTGATCCGGTATCGGTGCATCCCTACTATAATTCAGAGTTTTTTATGATGGGGGAAATAACGTGGACGTCTTCATCAACTAGTGTGTCTTGTGTAGTAACATGTAGTTAAAAACAGACCCTAGCATACAGTATGTACTAAAATAAAATAATACATATAAAGTTTGTTGCTCTGGTAAAGGTCTGTGAGGTACCTGCTGTTAAAACAACAACTAGAGAAGAAGAAAGGTGATGCTCAGTGTAAACAGCAGCTTAGCTGAGCTAAAGACGGCGTGGAGCGCCTGATGTAGACGGGATGAACGCCACCCAGGAGGAGGAGGAGGAGGAGGAGGAGGAGGAGAGATGATGATAATCTGCTGCTGTCAGACAGAACAAACTGAGGTAAGAGGAGGGATGGAGAAAGAAAAGAAAGATGGATGGATGAGAGGATGCAACAGGCTGCAAAGCTCATGGATGTAGAGAGGAAGTATTTATGGAAGGATGGATGAGGAGGGATGATGGGTGGATGAGGAGGGAGGAGAGAGAGGGGGAAGGAGGCAGGGAGAGAGATTAAGAGCTTAGAGGGTTGGTAAGACTAATTAGGAGGCAACTGAGGATGGACGGAGAGGAGAGGAGAGAGATGAAGAGGTGATGTCTGCAGCCACATTTTACATCTTTAATCACGTGCTACCAGCCAGGATGATTTAAACTCCCGTGTAGCTGCCGCGTTCGCCGTTAACGGGCCGAATGATGTTGGAGACAGAGGAGGTGTAAGCTGATACCGAGGGAGGTGCCACAGCTCCCACCTAACCCGAGGTTTATCACCATGTTCTCCCCTCCACCACACAAAGCTCCCGCTAAGCCAGCAGCTAATGAGCTAGCCGCGCTAACTCACTTTAGCCGTGTTCTGCTAACAGACGCCTGCTGCTGCTGCATTGTTTCTAGCTTTGCGGCGCTAAACGGCTCCAGATGCAGATTAAAGCTGATAGAAAGAGCTGCTAATGTCCTGACAGGGTTCACGTCAACACACACAGGAGACACACAGACACAGGAGCTCAGCTTTAAAGCCACGTTTTCACAACTAACATGTTTTAAATCTGCTTTTTAGCATCAAAACACACCGTCTCACTGCCTCGATGTGAAGCGGTGCGGAGGATTTATGTTGAAATATCAACCAAAAACAGTAGAAAAGTTGAACCAAAGTGAATATAGAATGCATCGTATTATTATTGGGTGTTTTTCTGGACAAACTCTGCTCAAAAATAACTTTTTCTACATTAATAGGAGACACTACAGGTAAACAGGGTAAAACAATAAACTGATAGATATCAGCATGAAACTTCCCCAGTTGATTACTGATATTAAGACAATTATTTTTTGTATTACAAGTTTTCTGAAATGGTATGTTTAAATATGCAAATGAGGCATTGTCTTATTAAATATGTGCTAATTTTCATACATTTTCAGAACAGAAATCAAAATATTGGATAAAGCCAGGTTCACAATTCTTGTTTCATTTTGTTGACGTATTAGAGTCGAAGGTTTCTACTTTGTATCGCTCCATAAATCAGAAAATACGGTCAACAGCCGTAAAAAAAATCTATTTGGGTTATGATTTTAGGAATAAAATGTATGAATCAGGCTATGAATGATATTTGTACAAACCCCTCTGTAAAATCCTTCAGAATGTAGATAGGCATGAAACTGTAAAGTGTATGAAGTGCTACTGAAGTGGACATTTCTGGCTCAGAGTCTGAGAAAAACCTAATTTTGTTAAATTTCATACATTTTGAAGACACTACAGGTGAATAGGGTAAAAAAAAAAAGCTAATAGATATCAGCATGAAACTTCCCCAGTTGATTACTGACATTAAGACAGTTAGTTTTTGTATTACAAGTTTTCTGAAATGTTATGTTTAAATATGCAAATGAAGCATTGTCTTATTAAATTTGTGCTAATTTTCATACATTTTCAGAACAGAAATCTGAACATTGGATAAAGTAATAACTTTTTAGGAAGTTACTTTCAACTAAAGAAAGACAAGCCTTTTCATGATCATCACCTTGTTCATTTGGACCTCCAGATGATGGCTGGACGCCTTGTTGTCTACATTAACTGAACACCAAAGTTGAATAAGTTAGTTACGACTTGTTTATGATACAGAGCAGATTAACGTGATCATTTTCCATTTTTAGGACAAAAACTCTTCTAATCTGAAAATGTAAAAATGTGAAAGCTGCACGCTCCAAAGCATCAAATAATCAAAGATGAGCATTAAAGCTTATTGATTGGATAATAAAGACTTCAGTACTTGTGCAGCCTCCAACTTCTTCCAAACGTCTGCTGGGTTTATGAAACATTAAGCAGCCGTGGTGTCGGTGTGAGCTGGTTAGTGTCTGTTACACTGTAACTGGGCTGACTGGGAACCAACAGGAGGAATGACGATGCAGAAAAATAAACCGGAGAGCAGTTTGTGTGTTTGTGGATGAAAAGATGCTTCCAACTGTGAGAGCAGGCCAGCAGCACATCAGAGGGCCTGTAAGACACACTGAGGGTAAAAATAACCCGCCGAGCAGGATGAGGAATGTGTGTGTGTGTGTGTGTGTTGAAGAATGCTGCCCTGCTTTTGGTTGACAGGCATGAACAAGTGTAGAGAGCCTGGAGGAGAGGAGATAAGAGAGAGGAGGAGAGGAAATACGACAAAATAAAAGAGTTCAGAAGGAGAAAGGAGGACTCATTTTAGAGGAGAGAAGAACATCATTTAGACAAGATGACAAGAGATTTAGGGTGAGAAAAAAGTTAGGAATTTATGATGAAAAAAGAGTTTATGTCTGGACCGTATGGTACATTTTGGCTAAATTGTTCCACTAATAGTCAGTGGTCATGTCTATAATGATAAATCCAGTGGCAAGAAGTGAAAGTCAATTGTTCGTTCCATTGCAACATCAACGTCCAGCAGCAGAACTACGCTTCTGCCATTTTGGACTGAAAGCGACAACCGGACGCCAGTAAAACGTCCGCCTACAAAGTGCCGTACAAAAGTAAAACTAAATTACTTATATTCTATTGTCATATTCTACCAAAATGACCTGTGTTGAACAATAAAATATTATAAATATAATAAGCGTTTTCAGTCCAAAAAAGGCGGCAGCGGCTGTTGTCAAAAAACACCAGAGTTTCATCTCTTTGCTTCTTTACTTTTTCACTCAGCTGCATGTGTACGTGGCGTAATTATGAACGTAAATCAATAAGGTGGCTAGTTATGAATCAATAGGGTGGCTAGTTGTGAACGTAAATCAATAAGGTGGCTAGTTATGAACGTAAGGTGGCTGGTTATGAACGTATGGTGGCTAGTTATGATGTCCCTAAGTTTTGCCACAAAATGCCACAGAGGTTTCCAGGGAGCTTACGTTATTCCTGAGCTGTAGTTCGGTTGAAACTTTTAGTTTTGAAAGTTAAATTGCATAATTTAAAGCCAACGATTATGTACTATTGTTATTTTTATTATTTGTATTTATTCCCTAGTTTAAGGTGGTATGTATATCTTTTTTAAAGTAATTACTTGTTATCCGTAAAATTCTAATGCTGTTGTGGATTTACATTATCATTTTAATAAAGTCTCCTCTGGGCTTCCATACACACCTATAGACTCTTTTTACAGGAAACAGGGCGTATCATGGAGGAGTTACACAATCCACACTGACACAGCATGGCATGACACGGCCGAGCGAGGTTCAAGAGAATGGAGGATAAAGAGAGAGAGAGAGAGAGAGAGAGAGAGTTCACTGACTGTAACAAAAAAGGAAGTGAGAGAAGAAGAAGAAGGAAAACATAAAGAAAGAAATGAACAAGAGAATCCTGTCAGACCAGACGAGCCACTTCTTCTTCTTCTCCTTAGCTGCTGATGATCCTACACACGCTCACTAAACCCTGCCCTGATTGGCCGGCTGCCCGCCACCCTCCATGTAACCTGGCAGCTGATTGGCTGTCGAGGGCTGCTGGCAAAGTGCCCGACGACGTCTGCCTCAAGGACATCGCCGCACGTACCTCCCCCTTTCCTCACCCTCCTCTCTTTCTCTCGCTCCCTGCTCTTTTATTGCTCGTGAGCATCCTTATCTGTTCACACACTCAGATGAGTCACTACATGCAGTTATTGGTTAACTCTCAGTTCAAGTCTGATCATGTGTTGAGTGACATCGAAGAAAAAGTTTCTCACATCTTCTTGGTATCAACTGAAAATGTGCGATCCTGCACGAGGAGTCTCCTTTAAGACTCTCAACGTCATGCATGACTCTGTGATGGTTAGAGATGCATTATAACACCCCAACGAGACCCAAGATGGCCTTAAAGCATCCTTATGATGCCCTGAAGTGTGTCCTTATGACACACAACAACTCTAAATTCAAGTGGAGATCACACTTTAGGAAGTGAAACATCATGAATTTATCCAGGTTGTGCTTTGACATGATTTTAACCCTTTGAACTCTGCAACAGAAATATTCCCCCGAAGCCTACATCGGTATTTTTTGCTTATTGTGACGTCATTTCTTGGAATATCTTCGAATGCTTCACATCCCTGAAATATGCACAAGCTAAGCTACAAGGTTATGCAAGTTAATAAACCATAATAATTAATAAAAGTATTGAAATCGATTAATCACAATTTTTCAACTCAACATCTTTAAATGACCTGATCCATTAACCGCACATTATTTTATCTGTTCAAAATGAACTTTAAAGGGAGATTAGTCAAGTATTTAATCCTCTTATCAACATGGGAGTGGACAAATATGCTGCTTTATGTAAATGTATGTATATATTTATTATTGTAAATCAATTAATAACACAAAACAATGATAGACATTGATCCAGAAACCCTCACAGGTACTGCATTTAGCATAAAACAATATGCTCACATAACATGACAAACAGCATGGCGGAATTAGCAAGCTAAGCTAGCTAAGTAGCCAGCCGTCCGACCAGCGGGCTGGAGACTACTGCAGGAGGAGACGGTGAGGTAGTCTCCTAGCGGCGAGGAGTGAGCGGCGATGTCTGTGATATCTGGATTCTGGCAGCCAACAACACAGCAAGATGACATGTTAGATGTGTAGCTTTAGCCCACTGCTAGCGTTGGCCTCATCATGACGTTGACACTTAAAGGGTGTATCAAGCTGGCGAAGTGACTTTAAAGTCATTATTTGTGACGCTGAGGAGTGTGTGCCCGTCATGACGCAGCACTACTACTTCCTCATATTGACGTGGGAAACACGAGGAAATGAAAAGGCTGCAGAAATTCACATCAGCTGACTTCATATGAGCAGCGTGTGTTCCTCCTTTCTATGAGGCCATTACTCTCTCCATCCTCCTCCTCCTCCAGCTTTCTTCTGTAATTACAGACACAGTGGTGTTGGGGGGGGCAATAAGTCAGAGCCTGGGGGTCGCTGTCAACGTGCTGAGCAGCTGTCTCACACACACACACACACACACACACACACACACACACACACACTTGAACAGGTGTCGGAGACAGCCGACGACCTCTGCTCTCTCTCCTCTGTGAGACCTCTATTCATTCAGACCACGCTAACAGATGCTAAGCTAGCCGTGCTACGCTGTGTGTGTGTGTGTGTGTGTGTGTATCCGTCCTCTGTTTCTGACTCACTAAAGCTTCATTATTCGTTGTCACCAGATGCTTTAACCTGAACACACACACACACACACACACACAAGATCCTGCCAAACACTTGTGCTGCTTAGTGTGTAGCACTGAGCAGATGTTCTCACACACACACACGCACACGCACACGCACACACACAGTTGTCCCAATAGCAAAGTTATGACTTTTGATATTCCTCCTCCTCCTCCTCTCCGCCTAGTCTTCCTCCTCCTCCTCCTCCTATCAGTTGTCTCTCTGCTCAACAAGTGACACCTTCATCGTCTGCACAGCTCTGATACTCTATAACCACACACAGCTGGCCACGTCCATAACAGAGAGCTCCTCTGCTTCTACTGTTAATCTACTGGAACTCTACTGTAGAGGAAGAACTCCGGTCCTTTACTGCAGTCAAAGTACTAATACCACACACTGTGAAAATACTCCACTGCATTCAAAACATCACTGAAGTAAAAGCATGTAACCAGCTAAATGTACTTAAAGTAAAAGTATGTAAGTACAATCAGCTAAATGTACTTAAAGTATGTAAGTGTTATCAGCTTCCTTCCTCCCTTCCTTAGTTTCATCCTTTTCCCTCCTTCCTTCCTTCTCTTTCTCTCCATCCTTTCTAAAACTCCCTAGAAGGGTATGATTCAACTTTTTCCCCATGGACTAGTGTTAAAAAACACAAACATAAAAAGCAATAAATCGTAGTTGCAATACTTAAAAATCAAAAATACATATCGAATCGCCACCCAAATATTGTGATCGTATCTAATGGGGAGATCGGTGAATCGTCCCGGCTCTGGTGCATCGCTATCGGAGGAACTGTATAGACAGCAGAGAACGATGCTGGAGATAATTGAACAGGGAGTGAAAAACAACCTCCTCCTGCTGGATTACAAAGACAATAGAAACTGGGTGTGACTCCTCCTCCTCCTCCTCCTCCTCCTCTCTCCATCGCTCTCTGTATGCAAAGTAAACCCTCACAGCTCTTTCATCACCTGAAATACAGGACGACTCTGCAAAGCTCAAACCGGCTCTGGCGTGTATGAGCACGCTGCCTCAAGGCAACACACACACATTAACACACATTAACACACACCAACACACACTAACACACCAAACTTTACTGTCAAAAAAAGTGTGTAGCGACTTTAATCAATGATGACAATATAAACACACATTAACAGATTGTTTATGTGTCAATAAATAACAGAGAATCTCTGTTATTCACACACAAGCTGGACTCAACATCTTTAAATGACCTGATCCATTAACCGCACATTATTTTATCTGTTCAAAATGTCCCTTAAAGGGAGATTAGTCCAGTATTTAATCCTCTTATCAACATGGGAGTGGACAAATATGCTGCTTTATGCAAATATATGTATATATTTATTATTGTAAATCAATTAATAACACAAAACAATGACAGATATTGATCCAGAAACCCTCACAGGTACTGCATTTAGCATAAAACTATATGCTCCAATCATTACATAGCAAACTGCAACAACAGGCAACAACAGCTGTCAGTGTGTCAGTGTGCTGACTTGACTATGACTTGCCCCAAACTGCATGTGATTATCATAAAGTGGGCATGTCTGTAAAGGGGAGACTCGTGGGTACCCATAGAACCCATTTACATCCACACATCTGGAGGTCAGAGGTCAAGGGACCCCTTTGAAAATGGACATGACAGTTTTTCCTGGCGAAAAGTTAGCGTGATCCTGGAGAGTGAGTGACGGCACATGTTGAGAGAAACTAGGATTTTCTTCAGTTATTGTTAAAGAAACAAGCCAACAATAGTTGCTAGCCAGCGTTAGCTAACGTGTTCAGAGAGTTATTCTGCCTCCACTAAACACGTCACCATGGTTACCAACAGAGAAGGCGTCTATAATAATAATAATAATAAACACAGTTTCTCTGGTCGTTCCTTCATTTGTGTCTTTTTATGGGATTTGTTGACAATAATAAAAATGTAGAAGAAGAGGAGAGATGGAGACAGAAACTGGCCCTCGATTCACCATAATGGCGTCTTTGTGTGTCAGAAGAATACAGCCTTCATGTGGACACACACACACACACACACACACACACACACACACACACACACACAGTCAGTTGTAATTAGATGATGCAGTTCAGCTGAGGCTTCACCAAAGATGCTCCATCTCTCCATCTTCCTCTCTTTCCTCCTCAACTTCTTCATCTCTTTTTTTTTTTTAAATCTTTACACCTCCTTTATCTCTCCTTCTTACATCTCCTCCTCCTCCTTTTCCTTTCATCGTTCTCTCCTTGCTTCCTTTCCTTGTTTCCTACCCGTCCCTCCTCGCCATCACTCCTTTCCTCTCTCTGATACAGGCTAAAGTACAAGGCCACACATTCGGCCAATCACAGCCCTCGCTGCCAGCGACCCTCCCACCTCACATCGGACAGCTGTGTGTGTGTGTGTGTGTGTGTGTTAGCAATTTAAACAGCTGTTGCCGTGGAGACCAACTTTTTCCAGTTTAAACCAGTTTAACTTGACATCAAAACTTAATTTCCTCTCTCTTCACCTTGTCTCCTTTCCTCCCTCTCTCCTCACCTTGTCACCTTTCCTCCCTCATTCCTCACATTATCTCCTTTCCTCCTGCTCTCCTCACCTTGTCTCTTTTTCTCCCTCTTTCTTTCCTTCAAATGTCTCCTTTCGTCACTCCCTCCTTCCCTTCCTCCCTCTGTCCCCTTATCTCCTTTACTTCCCCCCTCTGTCCCTCCCTTATCTCCTTTCCTCCCTTCCTCCCTACTCTCCATCCCATGTCTCCTTTCCTTCCTCCATCTCTCCTTCCCCTGTTTCCTTCCCTTACTCCCTACTCTCCTTCCCCTGTCTCCTTTCCTTCCTTCCTCTCTCTCTCCTTCCCTTCCTCCCTACTTTCCATTCCTCATCTCCTTTCCTTTCTCCATCTCTCCTTCCCTTGTCTCCTTTCCTCCCTACCTACTCTCCATCCCTTGTCTCATCTACTTCCCCTACTCTCCTTTCCCCTTTTCCTCCCTCCATCTCTGTTACCTGTCTCCTTCCCTTCCTCCCTACTCTCCTTCCCCTGTCTCCTTTCCTTACTTCCTCCCTCTCTCCTCCTTCCTCATCTCTCCTTTCCTTCCTCCCCCTCTCCTTTCCCTGTCTCCTTCTTTTCCTCCATATCCCCTCTCCCCTTTCCTCGTCTCCTTTCCTTCCTTGTCTCCTCTCATGATGCTCTGACTAAATGGTGTTGGCTGAGTTTCTTTAGGAAAACTTTAGCCACACACACACACACACACACACACACACACACACACACACACACACACACACACACACACACACACACACACACACACACACACACACACACA
>CAKALU010064464.1:0-56527 GCA_916700995.1 Hozukius guyotensis
ATGGGTCAAACAAACACAGGACTTTCACCCAGGAGACCTCTGTTTGTGTTAAGTGTGAAACCAAAAGTCAACGATGATTCATTTCACCTTAAGTTAGTTACGTAACTTGCGTCCTTAACCAACGCCACCTACGTGAATACTTACTTACTTATTTTACGTAACAAACATACATATTTTACGTAAAGAACATACGTATTTTACGTAACAAACATACTTATTTCATGTAACAAATGTTACTTTACCTAACAACATACTTATTTTGCCAAACAAACATACTTATATTTGTAACAAACACCTATTTATGTAACAAACATACTTATTTTGCCTAACAAACTTGCTTATTTTATTTAACAAACGTACCTATTTACCTAATAAACATACTTATATTATGTAACAAACGTACTTATTTTGCCTAACAAACCTCCTTATTTTACGTAACAAACATACTTATTTTATATAATGAGCATTATTATTTTATGTAACAAATGTACTTATTTTACGTAACAAACGTACTCATTTTATGTAACAGACATTGTATAAAGATACATTGCTCACACACAATGATGGTTTATGATCAAAAATGGTAGCACTCTCTGCTTGGATTGGCTCCAGCCCTCCCACGACCAATGAAGGATAAGTGGCTATAGCTTTCGATGGATGGATGGATGATCGTTCTATAACCTTTATTGTTGTAACAGTGAAGGTCTCCTAACCTGAAATCACGCTCATTTCCAGGTTCATACTTGTATTTTGTGTTTTCTAGAACATGTTTACATGCTTTAATGTTCAAAAAAACACATTATTTTCTCATCCTGTCTGTCTAAATATACCTGTATTCACCCTCTGTCGGAAACGCTTTTTTTAGCGCCTGTCTCTTTAAGACCCCCTCTCAAAAAAGCCCAGTCTGCTCTGATTGGCTTGTGAGAAAAATATGGTGCACCTTTGCAAAGATAGTTGTGGGAGGTATATTCTAATGAGCCTGCATGCAACATAGGAAGGGGAGGCAAATCTGAATGGCTTGTTGAATCAGATGTTTTATGATCTAGGCAGCCCACAAACACTGGGTTGTCTTATTTCACAATTTGTGGGTTGGTAGGCACTCCAGATACCCAGATGGATGAGCACAAGCACTGAAAAAGTGAGTTTTTCATGATGTGTCCACTTTAAATAAACAAATTAAAAACATGCTTTTTTCTTCCCGTATACTAGTCTGGTGAAGACAACTTGTCTGAAATGGAAGTGGTTGTGGATCAGAAGGATGAAGGCCATTCTCTGATGTGAATTCTGAGCATTGTAATAACATTCACCTTCCTTTGTGGGAATGTTAATCTTCAAGTGTACATATTTGGTTCCCTGCCTGATGTTTATACTTTTTGAATTGAATTATATTGCAGCATCAGATGTTCTGTCATTCCTATATTCAGTATGCATTACAAAAACATTTAACATTTTCTTTGGGAGTTTCACTTCTATATTGCCGTATTTTTATACGGTGTATAATTAAAATATTCCGTCAAAAACTTGTACACAAATCAATTCTAACCCCGCATATACTCACTGTCAGTGTCTCTGTCACAGCTTGAATTAGAATTGATGGGTTTACAACTGCCTGTCATATGTAGCCGTGAACACCGCTGTCTGGAACATCTCCTTTCTCTTAAGATGCCTTTTTTTTTCCCTCTCTGAGCAGTGCCCCTGTCTGTCAGTTACATCTTAGATCCTCTCATTAAATCCCACATGATTTCTCGCAACAACAACTTCAATAATCATCTTTCTTTCTCTGCGCCTTTAATTCAGTTGCAAACATGACAGACAATAAGGTTGGAGTTGGGATGTCTTCAGGCGAGCGCGGCGGCGGCGGCGCTCTCGCTCTCGCTCTTTTATTCGGCGGTGACGCCGGCTGGGAGAGACGGAGCGGAAAACAGAGGGTCCAGAGCTGTCGAGTAAGCTGCTATCTCCATCACTTCAAAGTGTCTGCACCACATTAAACGCACCATCCATCATACGGCGCCGACACTGCTCACACAATAGTTAGCAGGGAGGATTTTATGTCTGGCAGTCTCTATAGAGCCTCTGTATTAAAAACTAGACTTGAAGTACTTTTTGAAGTCGGTCACTGTTCAGCAGATTGATCGATCTCTTAGAACACCGGCCTCATACCTTAAAAACACTTTAGTTACCTAGAACATTAATCCTTTAAAGGGCGGGTCCATTATTTGAGATTCTTTTTAGGTTTTTATATAATTCTGTAGCTGTTCCTTATGTATACAAATCTGAACAATTAAATCATCAAAACAAATTTGCATTAACGTATTATTATCACATTAATTTTGACAGCCCTTGTAAAATTATTAACGTTACATATCGTAACTTGGAGAAGCAGACAGGAGTACCGGCACGGAAGCTAAGCAATGAACTGCTGTGTGGACACCACATTAGTTCGGATCCGAAAGTCACACAATAACACAAACAAACTAACCAACCGATGCAGCGGTAGACCAGCGACTCCCCAGTTCTGCGAGGTATAATTGCTGTTTTTGTGAATGAAGTCTGGTCGCTGAAGACAGACACTTTACCTCGCCGTCAGACAGCCCTTTCCGACGGGGAACTGAAGCCGTTATATCGCTCTCTTTAAAGCCACCAGACTACATTCACAAAAAAAGTAATTTTACCTTGCAGAACACGGGTGTATACGTACAACCCCACCTCAGAAAATCCAAACTAACCCTTTCAGTTATTTCCAAACTTAGCACAGCTAACGTTGACTCAGCTAGTGCTAGCATTCACATTATTCATAACATTATTGGTTAGCTTACTCTGGTAACTTACGTCACTGCTTTTTGCTATTTGAAAAAAACGGAAAAAAAAATGCAGATGGACCTGCCCTTTAAGTAAATGTGAAAACAGTTATTTTATATATAATTAAAATAAGAATGATAAATTATCACTTAAATGTGAAGAGCCAGGGAAGAAGTGTTGATTGTGAGTACTCGTCGTGAACACTATGTACAGTAGACGTACAGTATATGCTGAAAAGTGTAAATGTTCACAGTGTCTGTTGTCACACATTTGTCCTGTCAAAAAGGATTAAGTAAACTGAAAAAAAAGAGTAGAAACTGGTCTTTTTTTATATTCAGTAGTGAGTGATTCATCACGATACACTCTAATTACATTTGCCTCCTAATAAAGTAAGCTTTTTGTTTTCAGATTAGCCCATAATCCCCTAAAGACTTTCAGTTTTTCCACACATCTTCCATAATTAGTTGAAAAATCCTTCCGTGCTGTCTATGCTTAACTTGAGCTGAACTCATAAATTCATAAGCAACTATACATGGTACTATTTATTATTAACAGATTAATTAAAGTTGCATTTATCTCTGCGGAGGCGTAGGCTTTGGGAGACTTACAAAACACGCCACAGCCATGTTTTATCATATGCATTACAAAAGAGAAATACTCACACAGTAAGATATAAGGCACAGGAAGTGACTTCTGTTGGAATGGTGAAATCATGATATATTTTATTTTTATGAATCCCCTCACTTCTGCTATCGTAGCAGCACAAACTTCCGGAGCCCCTACATCAGCATTGCCTCAGAACATGACCTGACTGACTTTTTTTCAGTCATAGATCAAATGCTGGCCTCAATTTGAGGATCGTATTTTTAGAACAGCATGCTCCAAATGCAAAATGTGGTCAGTGCATGCATTTACATAGAGAACATTAATGGAGGTGGTTGGAGGAGCAAAAGGGAGGAAAAGTTCATGCTTTCCACAGTGAAGCACATTCAGTAAAGATGTTTTAACTTGCCTAGTTGCATTAATGCATGTATTGCATCTCATATCCTCTTTATTTAGTCTTTTGTTAATTAAAAGAATGTAGTTTGCATTAGAAAAAGCACAATTTAGGTCATCTTTAAGAAGGTTAATCCTACATGTATTTGCTTTATGCCTTGACCATTCTAACTCTGATTGATAACTAGACTTCTGCACCTCCTCATGGCTCTGTTTTCAGGCTTTAGAAAATCTAGCCCGTGACGGGAGAGTTTGGCCAATCACAGGTCATTTCAGAGAGAGAGAGCGTTCCTACTGAGTGTTCATTCAACGGAGGCAGCTGTCAATCACTCGCAAACTCCAATCAAACGGTCAAACTAGGCAGCGCTGATCAAATATTAATCAATATTCTGTTACTGTAATGCTTATTTCTCAAATGAGAAAGTTTGCTCCGGCTGGTGGGCGGTGCTTGGTATTTCCTCAACTGATCTCAACATGGCAGCCGGGTCACAAACTTTCTCATTTTACAGCTAAACAGTAC
This sequence comes from Hozukius guyotensis, assembly GCA_916700995.1. NCBI lineage: Eukaryota > Metazoa > Chordata > Actinopteri > Perciformes > Sebastidae > Hozukius > Hozukius guyotensis. The sequence continues at coordinate 4,316 of CAKALU010064464.1, forward strand.
ACTAGAAGATGCTTCTAAAAACATTTGAGTTAGGAAATAGGCATTACAGTAACAGAATATTGATTCATATTTGATCAGCGCTGCCTAGTTTGACCGTTTGGTCGGAGTTCGCGAGTGATTGACAGCTGCTCAGAGACGGCAGGCTCCAGCTCGGCTCTGATTGGTTGTTTTCCTCCGGTCTGTGAAATCTTGCAGCCCATTTACTGCACAACTGTAATCAAGATTGTTTAATTGACAGGACATGAAATTGAATGACTCTGTAATCACATAAAAACAGTTTTTTCTCACACTAACTTTACCTAAAGGACTCTACTTCTACCTGAGTTATAAAAGTGCTCTATACTCTTGCCGGTTGCTGTCGTGCTATATGTCAGTCCCCCTGATGAGCTGAGAGGACACCGCGTACCAACAGCTCTCATTCAAATTCTTCACCTGAACCACTAAGCTGCAGCTTTCAGCGGAATACAAATGGACCAAATGACAGCCCAATTCCCCCCATGTCAGGCTATTGCTGCGGGGGACGTCTGGCCTTCCGAGCTGAGGAATTGTAACTTTGGGCAACTAAAAACCCACCAAAGACAACCTACTTTGCGCTGGCGTGGCATCAGCTGAAACTGAAGCGTGTCTCGGTAAAGCCCGACATGTTATCACACACACAAATCCAAACGTATGTGACAGATTTACACTCGACATCTCAAACACATCCCCCCTGGCATTCCTTCTCGAACCCATCGCCTATAAGTGAGGAATGGGAATCATTTCTGTTCTGGAAATCAACGTGCGCAGGCACAACACGTCGGGTGAAGTAATGTTCGGGTGTGCTCTTATTGGACTCTTGTGGGTGATTGTAACATGGAAAAAAATGCTTCAGTGTCGTACCTTCAGCCTCCACCAAGTCATAAAGAAGATCAATCTCAACTAGAAGCACCATTTTCCTTCTCGTTCAAGGTTGGCGAGGGGGCATAAAAGCCTCGTCTTGGCGTATAAGGCAGAGACGGAGAAATATAAAAATAGTTTCGGAGAGGAGGTGTGAAAGCCAGAGAGAGGATGACTCCAGCCAGCATGACGTCTTTTGTGGGTTTAGAATCCACAAACAGGCTGGTTATGGCTCCTCTTTCTTGAGGAATGAGTGATATGTATACACATATTAGTGAAAATGTTACTTTCATTATGCAAGTTGCATATTTACAGTCACATAAAAGCACCATTCACACTCAGTGAATGGCACACTTCCATAGAACTAAGGGGCGTTGTTATGCTGTTTCCCTGTGAAATGTCACGAGGCTAATGCTGCGAACACATTGAACATGACGCTCAATAGAAGCATCCAGAGCCTGACAGCCTGCGCATACAGTACGTCAAATATCTACACTGACGGCAAGGCTTATTTCACAATCCCGACCTGATTATGCAAATCTATCTAGTGCCTTAGATAATTATTGTCAGTGTCAGCGAGTGTGTGCATCTGTGTGGGTTTGCTTGGGACTATATAAGCATGCGTACAGGGTTGAGAACGGTTCAGACATTAATTCCAAATTTACCAGCAACCTTGGACCTACTGTACTTTTCACTGCATCATCGATTACATATGTGTCCATGCAGCTTCTATCTGTGCTGGTATAGTGAAAAAGGGACTATAGCAGGATCAGATACTATTAGGGCTGTCAAAGTTAACATGATAATAATGCCACACATTTCTTTAACGCAATCGATCTTTCGGAGATCGTAGTGGGCTCAGTTATTGGAAAAAAATAGTTTAAAACAGGCATCATATGAAACTAAAAAGGATCCATTGGTACTAACCATGATTCACGCATCGGATGTTCACACCAGCTGCGTTTCTGCTGCATTTCTGCTGCTGTCAGCCCTTTCTTTCTACACAGAGTTTGCCTTTCATAATGGCCATTTAATTTAATTATAAATGTCATTTTTATTTATTTTAGACAGAAAAAGCTTAAGAAACGTGTGCTCATTTGCAAATATTAGTAATAATCCACCATTAAAACCCCGTACTATATTCATTCATGGAGCCCTGCAAGTCACTGCATGTTCTACAACACTGTCCTGCACATATTTCAGAATAAAAGCCTTGTGTTAACAAATGAAGGAATTCTGTCCTCTACTTGTGCCTTCATATTTTGCTGTGTTCGGGACGTTTCTGGGCATCAACCTCCATAAAAGCGTAGCAACCAGGTGGCAGATTGTAAGCATGCATCCAAGAGGAAGCTACGAAACAGCGGACACTGTCACGGTCTTGGATTTTGGTTGTAGTTTGTTTCCTGTTTTATTTTGTAGATTCCATCTTCATGTGTCATGTTTTGCTTTACTTCCTGCCTTTGTGTTTTCCCGCCTTTGAGATTGTCTGCCCCGCCCTGATCAGTTTCACCTGTCTCTAATTAGTTCTGCACTCACCTCACCTGTTCTCACTTCCCCAGTTAGTCTGTCACTATTTATACCACCTCAGTTCTGTTGTTCTTTGTTGGCTTTTGTCATTCCTTGTATCTAGTGTGCCTGCCTTGCTTCTAGTGTTTCTGGTTACTCAGCAATACATTGTTTTGGATTTATTTCTGTTACTAGCCTGATTTTGGAATATTTTTTGTTAATAAATCATCAAACTGTTCCTGCTACCTCTTCATTCATTCTGCATTTGGGTCCAAACGTGCTTTCCTGAAATGTGACAGAAACAGCGCCGAAAAGAACTGAAATATAACGAGGCGAAACATCAATGGGACAAAGCCTGTTCCACAACGAGAATGAATTTGGAGTTGGCTTTCACCCACTGACGAGCATGAGATTGTCCATAGTTAATTGCGATTAATCACACATTTTTTATCTGTTGAAAAGGGAGCTTTGTCAAGAATTTAATACTTTTATCAACATGGGAGTGGACAAGTATGCTGCTTTATGCAAATGTATGTATATATTTATTATTAGAAATCAATTAACACCACAAAACAATGAAAAATATTGTCTAGAAACCCTCACAGGTACTGCATTTAGCATAAAACATATGCTCAAATCGTAACATGGCAAACTGCAGCCCAACAGGCAACAACAGCTGTCAGTGTGTCATTGTGCTTACTTGACTATGACTTGCCCCAAACTGCATGTGATTATCATAAAGTGGGCATGTCTATAAAAAGGAGACTCGTGGGTACCAATAGAACCCATTTTCATTCGCATATCTTGAGGTCAGAGATCAAGGGAACCCTTTAAAATGGCCATGACAGTTTTTCCTCGCCAAAATGTAGTGCAAGTTTGGAGCGTTGTTTAGCCTCCTTCGTGACAAGCTAGTGTGATATGGTTGTCACCAATGGATTCCTTAGGTTTTTTAGTTTCATATGACACCAGTATCTTCACGCAAGCTTTAAAATTGAGCCAGTGATAACCTCCGATATATATATCAGCAATATCTTACTAAGTGTTAACAGTGTTGGATGATATAGTTTGTCCGTTCTGGGCTACTGTAGAAACATAGCGGCCAGCTCCGTGAAGAGGACCCGCTCCCTATGTAGATATAAACAGCTCTTTCTAAGGTAACAAAAACACAACAATTCTTATTTTAGGGGATTATAGACTAAAGAATCCTGCCAATAGATCCCCCTAAATGCTACACACTGTTCCTTTAAGTTACACTCTTTGTTAGCTTGTCCCCCCTTAAAGACTCACCAATTCTCTCAATCAAACATACAACATAAACATAAAATAATTTGAAATCGTACAGCTCCTCTTGTTTTAACCAATCTTTTCAGTGGAAGCCGACAGAGTAAGCCTCAGGACCTCCGTAGCCTACTTCAAGTTCTTGTGTGCATGAGTGAAATCACTACTCTCCCTCCTCTCTGTGGCACTGTATTATCCTCCGGGTCAAAGTCGGGCCGACCCTAGCTGAAACAAAAACCTAAGGAGGCCGCTGTGCCTTTAGCATAGCTGTTTGAAGATGAACTACCTCCCCGACTCCTGCCTAGAGATCAGAAATGGATAATGGTTTTAGGCTAACATGAAGGGGAGGGGGGGGTCAGTCGTTTATATCCAGCAAGCTATTTTCAAGCTGCTTCCACCTGAGGGAAAAAACCTCTCACACATTTTATTTATCTGTGGAGGGCTGACGGAACACGTATGCTCTTTTCAGAAATGTTCTGCTTGACACCGGTTACACACATTTGGGAGCTGTCCGGGAAACCGCGGCCGGCCGCTGGGAGCCGCCCAGTAAAACCACAGCCTTTGTACCGTCAGCCGCTGAGCTGGAGGTTGCTCAAGGACATTCTAACAGCAGTTGTTAAAGAACGGGAGAACACTGTTGGTTCACTTCCACTGGCGTCCACAATGACTGAAGTATCGTCTGAAGATGTGACATTGCAGGGTGTCATTGCCTGCAGACTATAGGGTGTCGCTGTGGGGAATAAATTGGAGGGTATTTGGATGAAGGATGCGGGCCATCACTGATTTGTCTGATGTGGAAATGTTACCAATTCCATACGTGTTTTCACTCATCTACTCAACAACTTAAATGCCACTGCTTCAAACGGCACTGGTATTTTTTAAAAGAGATTTTAGACTTTTATGTATGCCAGGTTGACATCAGTGATACAAACTGTAGTAGCTACAAAACACAATCAATCTTTTTACCCAAGAAGAACCAATTTAAATGTTACTGTTCTTAACACAAATAAGCTACTGACTAATTATCACAATGCAGACAAATCAGCCTGTGCAGTGCATCTACATTTTTCCAACAGTATGGTACATCCATACTGTTGGAAAAATGTAGATGCTGTAGATGAATGTAGATGAATGTAGATCCATACTGTTGGAAAAATGTAGATGCACTGCACAGGCTGATTGGGCTATTCACAAGTTATTTCAAAATGTAAACATATACTTCTCACTATACTTCAAGCAACTGCTGAAACCTCCTTTTGGATGGCGGAATTGGAGGGCAGTGTCTTTTTTTTTTTCAATTTTTGTAACTTTCTGACTCCAACAATCACACCTACTTTGTGCAGTGATTGGCCATGGTTGCAGAACTTGTCTCTAACTATCACCCCTCTCTATGATAGTTGTCTTCTCACTCTAGGAACAACTATAAACACTTCTGATTTCCGGCGTGGTTGGACAACATCGTACAAACCACTTGTTTCCTGGTATAAACCTACCCTTACCCTACATGTTACTTAAAAAATAAATCACATCACTATTTGACCAACACTGGCTTGGTATCAGGTAATGGTGAAACACTAAATCACAGCCTTGATTTGGATTAGAATTGGAGCAAATATGATTACAAAAAGTTATTTTTATAAAATGGTCACTATATCCTGACAGTAGTGTATGAGACAAGTAATCTGAAGAAAATCATGTGCCTCTGTGTCCTCCGGTGCTCCTAATGCCATCTGCAAGATTTCACAGACCCGAGGAAAACAACCAATCAGAGCCGAGCTGGAGTCTTGCCGTCTCTGAGCAGCTGTCAATCACTTGTGAACTCCGATCAAACGGTCAAACTAGGCAGCGCTGATCAAATATGAATCAATATTCTGTTACTGTAATGCCTATTTCTCGCCTCAAATGGTTTCAGAAACATCTTGTAGTGTACTGTTTAGATGTAAAATGAGAAAGTTTGTGATCCGGAAGCCATGCTGAGATCTGTTGAGGAAATACCAAACACCGCCCATCAGCTGGAGCACAGCCAATAGGAACGCTATCTCTCTTTGAAATGACCTGTGATTGGCCAAAGTCTCACGTCACGGGCTAGACTGAAAACAGAGCCATGAGGAGGTGCAGAAGTCTAGTTTTCTCTCAGAGCACTTGAATTACAATATGCTGAAAGGTTATTATGGAATTTTTGCCCAGTGATGCCAAAAACATTCTGCCACTTTAATTAGTCCTTTGACTCTCTCTACCTGTATGAGCTTGTATACATTCTCTTTAATAATTATTCAGAGAGCAAGGACAGATGAGAGAATATTGATGTTTCACTAATGAATTCATCCTCTATTTTACTTGCTGTCTCTTACTTTTATTTGCTGGTTTATGTTTGCTCTTTATGGTTATTTTCTCTTTTTCAATCTGCCATCCTTAGCTAACAATACACAGTATTCAATCAGGCATACAACCATAGTCATCAATCAACAATTTTTAAAGCATGCATTGTGCATGACTGAATTGCAATTATGCCGTCGCTCTGTTCACCCAAAGGAATTTGGAAATTCTGTCTTTGCTTACTTTTCAGCCGTAAGCAGGATTTCACTGTAGGTCTATTTGGTTCGGCTCGTCAGCAATGTGAGAAAGCCTGCAGCAGCCTCCCCATTATTAATAAAGGATAAATGGAGGACAGGTGCATGATGGCCAACCCCTACTTAACCAGTGTAAAGCATTCCTTAACATGCAGACCTCATACATTAAGGGGGGAGCCATTCCGGGGTCTGATGGCTTTGCCTAATAAGGGGGCATTAACCTTGAATACTCCCAAGGTCTCGGATAGCAAAGGGAACCCAGATGGGCCAGCGCTGCGTTTGTCTGCAGACAGATGGGTTTTAACGGTGCACCCGCTCAAGCTGCAAATGATCCCAAGTTATAGCGTCGTGTTTATGTTTTTTACACCTTTTACATTATCGCTGAGTTCCTTTATGTGTGAAGGTTATGAAGCCAAATGGATAAGTAGGCTATCTGTGATATCAGTAATGTAGAGAAGCAGCATTACAAAAAATGATTTACATCAGAGCCACTTTACATACTAATGTTTGGATTTTAAACTGCACTTTGAATATTTAGATAACACCTGCCATATGTTCAGTTAAAGCAACTGAAAATCATTTGAGCGTTGTTTAGAATAACACATGGATGCAGCGTGTACATAATGAAACGCTGAATGTTTAATGCTGGTCAAATGTATCTCCTGCAACTAACAAGAAGACTTTCATTTATATTTCATTCAACAATGTTATAGGGATCTATAGGGACTGCAAAATTAACTAGTCTGTTTTTTTCAAATTCTACCAGGTCGATTGGCACAACATCTTGACCAGGCATTCATGGTCCCAAGATGATGAATCCATCCAGCGCCACCATGAGTTTCATATTTTTGGTTCAGAGTGAGATGTCTCAACAACTACTGGATGGATTGCCATGCAATGTGGTGCACACATTCACGTTACCCATCTAACTAATTGTCCTTCGCATATCTTTCAGACCGCTCATTCAATCTACTTCACACTTGGCGGGTGTATTCCTGAGGACCCAAGGGAGTGCAGTGTCAAATATGGTGCAATATGGCCAAATGGTGGCGCTATAACAATGCATTTTACGATTTGGCCTGTAACTTATAAACTGTAACTCAGAAACAAAATTCGTCTTTACGTGGATTCTGTGGGTCCAGATGAATCTATCAATATAAGCCACACCCATTTGCATCTAGATTGATTTTCCACCATTGTGAATTGTGTCCAAATCAGATTTTTTTGCTACTGACGCAATCACCATCAAATTAAATCAAGATTTTTGATAGTTCCATATATTTTTGCTATATCTGGCCCTCAAAGTTAGCTCAAATGCTGTGAGCAGGGCTCATATTACAAAAAAAATGTCATATCTACTGAATGCTTCATGCTAATGTAACCACATTTGGTAGAAATATGTAGATATGATGTCTGAGTGGCCATGACAAATTTGGTGCCATTTGGCTAATAGGTGGCGCTGTAGCAGCATCATACAACTATAAAGGAAGTATTCTCTGTCTGTCTGTGTATGTTTGTTTGACTGCCCTTCACATATCTCAAGAACAGTTCATCCAATCAACTTCACTTTTGGCGAGTGCAAGCAGCCATACTGCGGTTCTCGACAACGTTGCAAGCAGCAATCAGCAATCAGCAAGCAATCGGCCAATTCCGGGCTGGTAGGATAACTTTGGTTATTCCCTGCTTTTCATTTAGCACCATCATCAGGTCAAAATTTCAATTTGCAAAGTACTTTGGTTTATGACCACATAGCTGCAAAATATATGACATTATCATTGGTAGTTTTTATTATGGTCATTTGGGTTCTACTCTATGGACACATCTACTGCACGTCTGACTGTCCGGGAACAAGGATTCTTCTTCTGTTGCTCGTCCCGAGGTCTCTTCATTCTTTCAAGCAATGTACTGCTGTGGACAGGGGCAGCAGCGAAACCTATTTTGGCCACCTAAAAAAAAAGACCACCTAAAGTGGTTTAATCAGTTTAAGTGTAGGCCATATTTAGTATATTTTCACCGCTTTACCTTGCCGTCATACAGCCCTTTACAACGGGGAACTGAAGCCGTTATCAAAGCCACCAGACTCCTTTGACAAAAACAGTAATTTTACCACGCAGAACACGTAAGTCGCTGGTGTACCGTTGCCTTGATCAGTTAATTTGTGTTATTGTGCGACTTTGGTGTTTTAAAGGGTTATTTTGGATTCACCAAAGTCACAGAAAAATGTTTTTCCAAATTAGGGTGTGCCGAATGCGGACTACCATCTACTGTAGGTAATACACTGACTATGGATAAGTACCTCATAAAAAAATCTGAATTATACCTATCCCTTTAAGGATAGAGGGTGTTGTACACTGTACAGATTGTAAAGCTCTTTGAACTTTATAAATAAACTTTAGCATTTAGCTCAAATCACTGTTGTGCCTGAGTATAACCTCACAGAACTGCTAGCATGGCTGTAGCATTATACTGTATATCCTGTTTGCCATTTCACACCCAACCTAAAAACTGCTGCTACTTACAGTCAGTAGTTATTGTCACCTAATACGCTGCCACTTCTAAAATCTGCTCCACTCATTCAAGCCTTTTGGTGGTTAATCTTGCAACTAAATAAACTTAAAATATCACATCATGTTTCAATTGTTGCTGGGGTCTTTTTTCTCTTTCTATCAGCGGTGTTTCCTTTTTTTCTCATTTGTGTTTCAAGTGTTCTCTGAAGCACCGTCTTCCTGAACCGACTCAACAAGCTGAATAATATGATGTTCTCCTCTTTCAGCCTAAAGAAAAGCCATTTTGTTTTTCAATCCTTGGGAGCATTCACCTTGTGATTCTTACAAGCTGCGCTTTTAAATTACTATACCTTTGAACGCACAAGGTGAAATCTCTCTCTCGCTCTCGCTTTGTAGTTCATTATTTGATGTTTTTTTATTAACCTCTATCTGTTGCTTGATAGTGAGGCTTTTACAAAATGTAGCCCGCTGCTCTTGAATCCCCAGCAAACCCCCCGCAGTCAAAGACGTCGAAGTAACAAAAGACACTAATGCAGTCACAGTTTGCCTCTGTAAAAGACTTCCACGGGTACTTACACAATACACGGGCACGCATAAAAATCACCCTCCTGCTCACATAAATCATCCTCTTTATCCTTGATGGTCAATGATGTGCCGATTGAAGTGTTATAGCCTGGATGTGCAAATGCAATCCGCCAAATTTAGCCTCTATTTATTGATCAAAGTGTTTATTTTCGGCAGCGCCGGCCTTGAGGCTGCCTAGCAGACGGTGTCCAATGGCGAGCGTGCCATTAATTACAGGTGAGAACGTCTCTCCTCGATGAAGAGCTTGTACGAGCTATATAAATCTTTGTTCTCTCAGTACGGCAAGGGGTAAAGCAGCGCTTTCAGCTTCTCCTGCAAGACGTCTGAGATGTTTGAGGCCCAGGGCAAAGTAAAGGTAGGAGATGTTTGCAAGAGGCTTAGACTGCACTGAGCTCTCTGTGCCGAAGCAACGGGAATTACTTTGTTCCCTGCGGAGGCTGGAGGGTTGGGAGGAGGAGAGGGCCGATTTAAAGAGATTGGCTGAGATAGAGATCGCTGTAAGGGATTTGGCAAGCGTCGGCACCGGTCGTTTGGAAGCTAAACTCGCGCTGAAGAATTGAAATAGACTCTCCTCCCTTCTCCCACGCTTAACCTTTTACACAGAGGGAAATAATTAAGAATCCTAAATGAAGAGCCCATTGTGAATTTATGAATAGCAAATTTGGTCCCAATCATCTCCAACCAATAAGGTGTCACTGCCGAGGTGAGTAATGAGGGGTTATAAATACCCGATGTCATCTGGTGTGAAAGGAGAGGTGATCAGCCCATCACAATGACTTGTGTCTGCCGACTAACCCGACTGAGTTACTGGCTGATGTAAACAGATATAAAGCGTTAAATGAATCGGCTGCTTCATTAATGAAATCACGGCTTACTGAGTGACTGAGACACTAATTGTTTAGGCTGTCTTCATAATGGGTTTGGCTCGTGATTGGAACAGGCAGTGAATGTAGACGTCTTGTTAGAGAGTCTGATTCTTATGTAAAAGTTACTATAAGGAAATTTTAGCTGGTTATGAAACAGTCTCAATGTAATTATGATGCCTCTATATGACTTACACAATAAAACGAGACCAACAGCGAGAAGATTGGCTATTTCTATATAGTTGATGCCTATATGTCATCGGGTTTGATTCCACACAACATCAGTCGAAACTTTTTACGGCACCAGATACTCCTTCAGAAACTCCAGCAGGTGAAAGACCAAGGTCCGGCTTCACTGCCGCCTTTGACCTGCAGTCGGAGCTCCGGCGGGAGTTGGTGAGCTTCGCGCCCCCTTTTTCTTCCGTAACGTGGTGATGTCACCAAGTAACACATTTGCATAATACCTGCCTGGCGGCTAGTTTGGCATGCCCTCAAACAAAGCTGGTTAGAGCGGTAGCTGGAGCGGGGTCTGAAGAGTTTGGTTTGGTTGAGCAATCAAAACAGAGTGGGCCAGCTGACCAATCAGAGCAGAGCATTTCAGACAGAGGGTGAAAAGAGGTGCTGCAGCACAGCTTTCACACTCAGATCAGGCTCCAGGGCTACTCTGTATTATGAGGCTTATAGATCTGAGCCTGTGTCTCTGAAAAAACAACATCTATTTAAAATAGTAATTTTTTAACAGGAGGACATACACCTATAGTATAGATGTACTGTATGTCCTCCTGTCTGACTCAAACTCTTCACCTCATAAAAGTTCATTCCAGAGAGGGTGAACTTTACAAGGCCCTTAAAAGAAAAACAAAATCTGTCTTTGGCTGTAGAGGCTCGTTTAATGAGCACCTCATTAACTGGGAGGCCTGTCTGCGTGTCCGTATGCAGCTGTGACTCACACACACAAGCACACAGATGCAAAAAAACACTTGCGCAATTACGTAAGGCTGAGCACACACACACACACACACACACATGCTGTGATGACATTTGATAGGCCGCGTGTCCGTGTTCTAATTGAGTCTCCAGGGATTCGGGTTGGCACTTGGCGCCAGAGAAGCCTCGGTCCAGCCGGTCAGTCCAGCAGATAGAAACACACGGCAGCAACAAAGAGAGGTGTAACACACTCTCTTCACACCATGTTTGCTTTTCAAAATAATTCACTGACTCAGCCAGCCCAGAGTTTTGTCTGATTCATTTGACCTGTCCATCTTGACTAGTATTTAAAACAAAATAACTCAAAGTAGTCTGTCCATTTTAGGTCCAAAATTAGTCTAGAATAGTTTATCCCATATGGTGCCAGAACTGGACAATTTACACAGCCTCAGCTCCTCTTTTATGATTAATCTTGTTCCAATTCATAGTTTTATTTCAACCTTTGAGGAAATTTAAAGAAATCTAATGATTTAAATGAATCCATTCATCCTGCTCCTTCCACTTATTCCAAATTTCTGCTCATGGTTACTACATTAGTTTTACAGAAACACAGGGGCAAATTCACAAAAGGATTGTGCGGCTTTTGCGGCCGCTAGACCTGCACAAATAAGCCAAAAAGAAACTGTAAATGTCAAAGCAAATGCAAAGGGTGAAATGCACTCCTAACTGCTCTGCCAAGCTAACAGCGTCTTGGTGCTCCTGTGCTATTTAAATTAGATAATATGCAGACATTTGGTGCAAAATCGTCCCCTTTCTATGCAAAGGAGCCTCATTGCAAAAATAGTACAATTCACAAAGAGCAGTGCTAATAGCCACACGCAGTTACAGTGAACTTATTACCGTCTTCAGAGAGTTGGTGGTAACTGAAGCGCATTTAGAAGGCGGTGTCCGCTCACGAGTAATAATAAAGCTCGCCTACATGTCATTTTTCAAAATACATGAGAAAATAAAATGAGAAAAAATGAAGGAAAAATAAGGTTATTATATAAACGAATAAATGAGTCATTTCTTCCCCCTCTGAAAAAACAAAGGCAAATTTTATGGGCTTGTTTTGCGCTGTAATATCATTGGTGCAATATCTTATGTGAATCGGACCTTGAGACGGGCCAACAAGTTCTCACCCCAACTCGTCCCATACCGCTGCTTTGTCATGCCTCTTGGCATCACTTATTTCTGGCATCAAAACCACTATAGTTAGGTTTAGGAAAGAACTACATGGTTGGGCTTAAAACTACTACGTTTGTACGGTGAAAATTAAACTTAACGTTGTAAACACTGGACACGACCGAACAGCTGAAACCCCTGCGGTTGTTGGACCCGTCCACCTCCCTTCCCACCCTCCCTGTGTGTCTTTTCACTCTTTAAACTACGTCACCACGGCGCACTTTCTCTGAGCGTTTACTGTTGCATTTAGGGGGATGTACTGGCAGAATTTTTTTTTTCATTAGTGTATAATATGAAAATGAAAATAAGAATTATTCTACCTTAGAATGAGCTGTTTATATCTGCGAGCGGGTCTTCTTCACGGAGTCCGTCATGTTTCTACAGCAGCCCAGAACGGACAAACCAAACTCTGGCTCTAGATAGGGACATTCACGTTTTTGCATCGGCCACCGTAGTTCTCCTAAGAGTTCTCCAACTCCTGAGAAAATGATCTGGTAAATAAGCTTGCTAGTTAGCTGGAGGCTAACTTTATTTTCCTGTCTCTGGGTGCTGGGCAGGTAGTGTAGAGTGTGTTCACGAGAGCTTTATCACTGAAAACAGCTGCCTGCTGCTGCTGAAAATGAGGTTAATTTTGGGCAGGAAATAAAACAAACTAAATAAATGAGTTAAAAAATGTGTGTAGGGCTGCCAGGAATTGCAGCGTTGGGCGATAATTTCTGTGGATTGGTCACTATGAGTATAACATTACACAAAGTCATTTGATTCATTGTTAATATAAAATAATTAATTAGTGCAGCTTAAGGCACATTCAATATAGAGGCTTCAATTATGGTGTTTAAGACCAAATATATAACATTAAAATATTCATTCATAATCCTTTTTAACATAATATTGTAGCCAAAAAATAATAATGGAGCTCAGAATCCCCCTGCCACCTGTGTTTACTCTCTTTCCTTATACTAAATCCTCAATTTGCTCTCACAGCGTCCCTCAGCAACACAAAAAACAAACTCCATTGTTAAGTTCAGTTCAAGGTGCATGTTTACCAATTAACAACCTCATGATGAACTCTCCCGGGTGTAAATCTCTGTCCGACTAGCCTGGTCGAGCCATTCATGCTTCGCCGTAGTCAGTGGTGAGAGATTTCAGCGAGCTCGCATCATCTAAAGTCCCCAACTGAGGCGGTTAAATGATGTATCCCCATAGCACCTCTACACCGCCGCCTTAGTTCCGCTTCACGGAGGTCGTCTCCAGGAAGTGAGGCGGGCGAAGCGATAAGAGAGTGTTCATTACACCGACTGACCCCCCAGAGGAAAGGATAGCACCTCCTCTCTATCTGCAGGAAAAGGGGGGGACTTTTTTCCTCAAGATTTGGGGAGGAGTAGAGGTTAGGGATGAAGAGTAAAAAAGTAGAGGTGTGTGTGTGTGTGTGTGTGTGTGTATTTTGTGTTTGTGTGTGTCCTACAGCAAAGAGTCTCCTCTTATCCCCCCCGCTGTGAACACTCTCCCAGGCTGCTTTAACCCTCTGAGACCCACAATAAACTTGTTTTTGTGTTTTTTAGGGGGGTACAGGAGGTCTTTAGTGTTAGATAGCAGGTCAACAGTAGATGTCACATAAAAGTGGCGTACATCATCTGAAAGCTGGGAACCTGAAGATTAATTTGAGATGCAGCTCAGTACTGTGTGTCAAATTGTTCTAGTTATAAATCTTTAATAAACATGAATGAATGAATGAATTAAAATAAATTTTGAGAGTGTATAAGGGCTTAGAACATTATGTTAAAAGTATATGATGGTCATCTCCATGCTCTATTATGTCTCATAAGTTGCAGCAATTTTTGGGTTGATACCATTTGTAACACAGATTTGGTGCTAAATTTAACCACTGTCATTTTACCACTTGAGAATTGATAAAAATGATCAAAAATCCCTCCAAAATACCACATTAAGACACCAGGATCTTGAGGAACACCATATAAAAAGCCATACTGTAATTTGGGATCAATAACTTTTGACATTTGGAGATTTCTGCAAGAATTGCATTTTTCGGCGATTGGATGGCGAGCACTTCTGTTGTGTAAACTGCTCAGAAACCCCCTTATTGTCAATCTACCTAGGAAAGCCATCCATCCTCTGAATGCTCTAGGTCTCTAGTTTGTGGCTGTGAAGTTTCATGAGGCTGTGATTATCCTAGAGGTCACCACAGCTCATTTTATTCAGTGAGGTCAAGTTTAAAAAACAAAAAATGGTCTCACTACAATGAAATGGCTATGGGGACTAACATCATCACACATGAATACAGTTGGGATCATTGGATCCACGAGAGTCTCAGCTTTACAGTGATACACAATTTATGTAATTCCAAGACTGTTTAGGGACCCCAGGATGCAGAAATATTCAAACACATCATTTTTAGAATGGGCGAAATTAACATTTATACTTAACATTTTGCCCCAAACTGCATGTGATTATCATAAAGTGGGCATTTCTGCAAAAGGGAGACTCGTGGGTACCCATAGAACCCATTTTCATTCACATATCTTGGAGTCAGAGGTCAAGGGACCCCTTTGAAAAATGCCATGCCAGTTTTTCCATCGCCAAAATTCAGCCTAACTTTGGAGCGTTATTTAGCAAGTCATGGTTAGTAACAATGGATTCCTAAGGTTTTCTAGTTTCATATATCAGTACCTCTAAATCCAAAGCTGCTACAGCCTCTGAAAGACAGTAAATTTGGTCGGGATCGCGGGTCTCAGGGGGTTTAAAGAGCCAGTCCTTAATTTCTTTGTGTAACAAATCTGAAAGTATACGGCTCTGTCACAGAATCTTAAACGAGGAAAATCTGAGACACTGAGGAAGAAAAGAAAATCTTCTGTCTCTATTGTGTTTGATCATCTTTCTTTTGCCTGCCATATCCTCCCCTTACTTTTCACATTCAACACTTTCCTTTAGGTGACTAATACTTTGCAGGAAATCCTCCTGTCTTCTCATTTCCTCTCTCCTCATCTCCCCTACTCTTTTCTGATTTACCCTCCTCCCTCCCATCCTTCCCTATAATCTCATCTCTTTACTTCCATGTCCTCCCTTGTCCTCTTCTTCACTTTCCTCCTCTCTCTCCCTCTTCTTTGATTTACTCTCCTCCCCTGCTACATCTCATCTTTTTTTCTCCTCTACATGTGTTGAAGGATTAATAGCTACCGGGGTTATGCCTTGCAGAGCCACCGTGTCACCTCCTCTCACCCGGAGCAACGTCCTGAGACGAACTGCCGCCGACTGCCTATTTGTCAGCTTGTGGCTCGTGCCCTTGGGCTATTTATAGGCCTGTATGTGATAAGTAAGGAAGGAAAAGAGAATATTGAGCTCCAATGACGAGCTGCTATATTTTATGGAGGCCTTTCTTGCTTCTGTCCCCTTCGTTTGGCCTCTGGCTATGTTGCTTCTGTCCAAAATAACAAACTACTACATGTCTGTCACTCCAGAGTATATATCTCCGCCTCTGTCTTTCTATATAATCCTCCATCCTCTCCATCCCCTCCCGCCAAAACCTCCTCCACAGACATCTGTGCCGGTTAGCCAATGCCAGCGGTCAAGTCTTCCGGGAGATCATCCTTTTCCACACATACGGAGAAAGTGACTGCCCACTCTTTTTGTCCTCCTCCTCTTCCCTCGTCAGCCTTTCTCCTCCTATGCCTTTACTGGTGTTGCTGTAATGAAGAGTTTTTATTAGCTGGGAGTTGAGAAAGCTGTTGAGGCAAGAGATCGCCTCAAATTGCAAATTTCCCCACTGTGGGACTAATAAAGGAATATCTTATCGACAACAGTTCCATACAACCCCTGACCTCTGAAGTCAGATACAAGGGAAATACACCGAATAAGAAAGTGAAGAAAAAAGACGAAAAAAAAGAGATTACAAAAGCAAAATGGAAAATGAAATACACTTAAAACTGAAAAACAAATAATCTGGCACTTTTTTTACCTGAGAAGTTTTGGGCATATAAAACTTATGATTTTATTGTTTAATAAATAACTATATTTACTGAAATATCAGTAAGTTAGAATATGTGGCCCCGACCATGGCTCTGAAATATCAGTGAGTTAGAATTTGTGGCCCCGACCATGGCTCTGAAATATCAGCAAGTTAGTATTTATGGCCCCGACCATGGCTCTGAAATATCAGCAAGTTAGAATCTGTGGCCCCGACCATGGCTCTGAAATATCGGTAAGTTAGAATCTATGGCCCCGACCATAACTCTGAAATATCAGCAAGTTAGTATTTATGGCCCCGACCATGGCTCTGAAATATCAGTAAGTTAGAATCTATGGCCCCGACCATGGCTCTGAAATATCAGCAGCCTACATGTGCTGAGGGTTGATAAATCCATGGTGCTGTCCGTGGTGCTGAAGCAGCAGAAGGATTTGTAATTGCGACTTTTTCTCTGAGTCCTGCCATTTACAGCCTTCTTTTTTTACATGAATTTGGAACATTGTATTCTATAATGTGAACTATTTTCCTAGTTTGTGATGTTAGCCAGGTTTAGCAAGTGATTTAGCATGCTAATATGCCCATACATGTAGCTAAGGTCAAATTTCCTAAGACAAAAGAAACAAAATCACAAAGGTCTGGATGTCAATGTTGTTGCAGGCTACTGTTAAGGAACATGAACAGAGGTAGTGCTATAGGACGGAATTAGTCTGGTTAATGCTTTTCATGAACATCTTTTAAGTTTCATCAAAATACTTCACCAAAGCTTTCCTAAACGTACTGTAACTCATGCCATTGTCTCATTTTTTTCACATAATTTGGTTCTTTAAAAGATTGTGTGATTTAGAAATTGTACTAATTTTACGCTTTTAATGATTTGATTAAATGAAACAGTATGAATAGCTCTATGCCATTCTGGTAACTGATAAACTCAGTGTGTCTGTGTGTGTGCCTTGACAAACTGACACACACATCCACACTTGACATCCTCCTTAATCCTCCATTGACCAGACCCTTTAAATGCTTTTGCTCCACTGCTGTTTTTTATCGCATCTGTCCAACAGTGACCAGTAGCTGCTTTCTGTTTGCAGGATTTTAAAGAGAGACAAGAGCGGGTCGAAGTGAGTGAGACAGAGAGGGAAAGCAGAGACACAGGAAACGAGACACTACTCTCTAAATTGAGTTTTTAGACTCAGATCCCACTCATCTGAATAAACTTCAGTTCCACAAAAATCAAACCGGTTGTCAACATCGGCAAAACAAAAAACAAGAAGGCATTCACTTAAATGAAAGATTCCACGAGGTATGTGTGCGTTACACCAAAGAAGAGTAAACAATGAAAGAACAAACATACTGTAATTATGTTCTCCTAAAAATATGCTAGTTTTATACTTGCCTAATTAGCTGCGGCCTAATTAGCTGTTGCAGATAAATGGTGGAACATCTGGATGTTTGGACGCTTGAAGAGATGGTGAAGCAACTGTACATGTATAGTAGGCTGGCTGTTTCAAACAAGGAAATCATCAAGAGAGAATACGTGTGCACAGAAAATGCCATGGCAATACTTTGTGGCCATGAGACATGGGGAAGGAGACAACTTTAACCCGTCCAAATCCTGATATGCACCAAACAGACAACAGAGAAAAAGTGGCTTATAATGCAAACTCAGACACAGTGTGCGTATACTGCATTTTCATAATGAGGCCTATTATAATAATGGCAAAACCCCTGGAAATTAAATTATCTTACCATTCAATACAACCCCCTGACTTATGTATATATATATAAGCTTCTAACTCAACTGGATTTTTTCCCTTTCAGTCAGTAATAGCCGGCATTCCTTTGTGATCTCTGATGTGATTCTTCAGCCCTTTCAAGCCTGGCAATAGAAGACACCTAATCTTTTACCACTCAGTAGCTGAATAACAACATGATGGGGTGAGGGCGACCTTCACTGAAGGCTTTATGAAATCCATTAGGGTGAATTAATGTTTGAAACATATGTGTGTGAGAGTATGTGTGAGAGTGTGTGTTTGTACTGATGCATTGGTAAGAACTGATGATTCTGTGCTAACCTTGGTCACTACCGGCATGTTGTAAAAATTGCAGTTTTTAGAATAATAATAATGTTTATTATCATAATTGATCCTGTAAGCCCTGATTAGAACCATGTTTGGAGAGAAATGTGAGCTACATGTGCCTAAGGATGATGCTCAGGCAACCCACAGGAATTCAAATTGGCCCTGGATAACGAACGTCAATGGATGTTAACAAGTATGCCCCTCTCCTATCTCACTCACATGTTTGAGAAGAACCTAATACTAAATCATAAAAAAAAATCTAGGCTTTTGAAAAGCCAAGTTCCAGCTTCTCCTGCTGCTCGTCATTCTCACTGCTGGAAATCTGGCTATTGTCCGCCTATCCTGCCTGTGAGATGGGAAAGATTGCACCCAAGAAGCCAGGACATTTGCTCCCTTCACACTCCACTTCCTCACTGGATCATTGATTATCAGGCACTTCAGCCGACACACGGCAGATAATCACTGCAAACCAGAGGGCTTGTCATTGGCACAACCCTATCACCAGGCGACGTCAATATTGGACAATTAGGCAAAGCCGGTGGCAGTATTTTCCATGTCCAATGGCTTCTACAATATCTGTGCATGGCAAGTATGGTGTGGTTAAGGTAAGGGAAATATTGTGATTATGGTAAACTACGGTTAAGGTATGGTTAGAGTTAGGCAACTAAAACACTTGGTAAAGGTTAGAGAAAGATTGTGGTTCTGGTTAATTGCAGGTTATTGACAAACCTGACACGCCAGATGGTTTGTTACATAGAACTCGTCGCGCCACACACTCCTAAATGACGACCGTATAGCTGCCAGTGGCTACTCACAGTTTGGCCCGATCACTGGCTGGCCGGACAAAATCGCATTACTTGAAGCCTGACGAGATTTGACCGGACACAGAATCCATTCTCCTACAGTCAAACAAGCTATACACCAAACCACTACCTCGACCTCCACACACTTACATTCCATTCAGTGCAATGTTTAGCATTTAGGTGTTTCAAGAACAATAGCTGACCTGCCAAATCAGACTATTAACTGAACTTACAAGTTCCTACTCAGGCCTGGTAATATTCTGGAAGACAGTCAATTCTGATAAAAAATAAAGCTACCACCTCTTTACCTCCAAATTTAGCTTTAGGTCATCGTTATATCTGTTCAGCTTTCAACAGACATTTTGCTGCCACTAGCCATTTGTTTGAGAGGGACTGCACAGGGACTCTTCCTGCAAATACCAATTATGGACATGCAGCCAACCCCATGTCTACATTCGCTCTTCAGCCTTTTCACTGCTGATATTAAACCAGAGGCCCTGAGGGCCGAAGATGTCAAGACTCCAATGGGTGAGAATAACGTGGATCTTTTCTTCTCCTTCTGTCTGTCTACAGCAATCATACTTATGTTCAACACTTCCTGCATAGTCCTCAGCATTTGAAAATTGGCACTGGTGGTGATCTGAATTCCTGCAGGTCATTAAAAGTATGCTGTAGGCGTCCGTTTTGGGGCCCTGTCCTCCTTTGTGCATCATCATAATGTCTTTATGCAGATGACACTATTTTATACTGTACTGCTGATTGTGTCCTTTTAACCAAGAACCAATAAATTATATATATATATATATATATATATCCTTTAATGCACTTCAAGATGCTCATGTAACTTTAAATTAGTAAATTGTGCCAATAAATCTACAGCCATGCCCATTCTCACTGCCAACAGTTGGAATTTTGAGAGAGTCACATAAATAAAAAAAAGCTTGGCACCTGGTTCAAAGCCAGCAGCCCAAGCCTGGTTTTTAAATAGGGAAACAGAACCAGCTTCCCACTGAGTTACTGGAGCAAGATTGAAGTAGCCTTCCTCTCATTTCTGGATTAGGGAGCCGTTATTTACAGAGATGTCCCCATTCCGAGGCCCTACTATTCCACATTTGGGTTCTTTCATGGAATTACAACACTCACAAATCCTTTTCTAAAAAATATGACCAGTTTTCTCCCCATTCAGATTGCCCAGTTCATACCACCCGAAACATGCATGATTTAGATGTTATTCATTAGTGGGTCTGTTTTAGTACTCTAATCCTGTACACCAGTCAGTAATCCTATTTCAATTTATTTACAATAATTTCCTTTCGTTCCGAATGAAATGATTGAGGAACTAGAAAACCAAAGGAATTCATTGGTACCAACCGTGTCATACTAGCTTGTTGGGAAAGACACTAAATAAAGCTCCAAACTTATGCTAAATTTTGGCGATGAAAAACTGGCATGTCCATTTTAAAAAGGGTCCCTTGACCTCTGACCTCAAGATATGTGAATGAAAATGGGTTCTATGGGTACCCACGAGTCTCCCCTTTACAGACATGCCCACTTTCTGATAATCACATGCAGTTTGGGGCAATTCATAGTCAAATCAACACACTGACAGCTGTTGCTGCCTGTTGGGCTGGAGTTTGCCATGTTATGATTTGAGCATATTTTGTGATGCTAAATGCAGTACCTGTGAGGGTTTCTTGACAACATTTGTCATTGTTTTGTGTTGTTAATTGATTTCAAATAATACATATATATATATACATTTGCAAAAAGCAGCATATTTTTCCACTCCCATGTTGATAAGAGTATTAAACACTTGACAAATCTCCCTTTAAGGTACATTTTGAATGGAAAATGTGCGATTAATTTGCTATTAATCGTGATTAACTATGGACAATCATGCGATTAATTGCGATAATATATTTTAATCAATTGCCAACCCTAGTTTAGAGTTTAGGTACTTAGTGCAGCATTTCCTTTAGATTTACAGTGTGAATCATCAATGTATAACTCTTGTATAACTCTCTCTTCATTATAATCCTTCTTTGTCTGCCAGAGTCAGAAAAAAAATTATAGACTTTCAGCAAATACGTCAAGTGAGTGATGCTTGGTGCAATATCATCTAAGTGGTTTATCCAGGTGAATAAATCTATCTGGGATTGATATCTCTGAACTATGAAATCATGTGTTTCTATGGCAATTGGTTTCTATACAATGCCATGATGTAAAGGCTCTAATGCTTCAGTGTCTGGCAAGATGAACACGCTGGACTGTAACCAAACCCTCAATCCAGAGTCTAAGCACATGCTTATGTTTGCTTTCACTTAAAAGGTGCAAAACACAACGTTAACAACAGCTACAACAAATGCATGCCGCTAGAAATATTTGGTTTTGGCTTCGTACTGTAAAAAAGAAAGAAAGAAGGATGAACAGACAGAGGGAAAAAATAAAGAAGAAGCAAAGAAGACCGCCCGTGCCAAACGAAAAAAAAAGAAATGAGGAAAATGAAATGAGAAGGTAGAGGAAGTGTTGCCAAATCTTGAGCCGAGGCAAAATCCATCTCTGGGACGAAAATAATCCCTCCTTCTTTTGTTGTTTTGACAAATCCGGGAAGTGCATGTGCTACATCTACACCCCGAGACAGAATGCTTTATGACAGCAATAAAGACGGAAATGGGCAGAGATTCAAAGCAGCGGGGTCCTGATAGCGTTGAGGGGGAATCCATGCCAGGACAATTTGTAGGTGGTACCAAGTATCAAACAGATTCCTGTTAGCTTGCGGGGATGCTTTTTAATTAACATAATGGAGGAAGAGAGACAATTAGACGATTTGTACTGCATCGCTAAACTACAAGAGGAGCCATACGATGTAGAACAGAGAAGGTGGAGAAACCATTAGAAGATGTGTACTTGGAGGGGGACAGATGTAAACATTTATGATCAGGATTTATGGATTCATCCATGATATGCGGCTGCCAGTTGTAACAAGGACATGATGGTTAAATAGTCTGTCAAACATCTGAACGTACCATATGCGGGCTGTCCGTTGATTAAAGGGCCGATTCACCCGAAAGAAAAAAAATAAATAAAAATTTCCTCACTGATATTTAGCTATGCAGATAGATTTGTTTTTGAGATATCCATCTCTGAGATTCCCTCGACCACAATACAATGCAGGTGAATGGAATTTACTATTACTTCGCTAGAAAGCAGATCCATTGAAGACTGTTCACAGTGTGTTCTGTGGATTTCTTTCTGTGTCCATTTTACTCCATTATAATAATATTATTTCCAATGCCGTGAATGCCACCGATGAAATTCCATTAACCTTTGTTGTATTCGTTTGCAGGCTGAAATCTAAGAGGCAGATATATCAAAACTTGGACAAATACAAATAAAGCTATCTGCATGACAAGATACCAACAGACAAAAGCAACAAAATATTATTTGTTTTGGTAATAAGGGTGTAGCAATGCTTTAAAGCAAATTCTGGACTAAAATGAAAGGTAACATTTTATAATAACCATGATTTATAAATAGTAAACTAAGGTTAATTAAATTTAGTGAATAGTTATGTTACTGTTCACACATTTCTGTTATTTTAAAAGTTTATTGTAGCACACATTATAACATTTTATATATTATACATACGTATTTGTTAGTGATTACCAAATTATATGTAAACGTTTAAGACATTGTTTGTAAAACATCTGTAAAAAAAACATTCAATCTAGTTTTCCCAATATGGTTGAATCAAAAATCATCAAGTCCTCCAAACTCTGACTTGCCACCACAATGCTTACGTTTTGGTTAAGTTTAGGCACCAAACCTACTTGGTTAGGATTAAGTATATCATGGTTACAGTTAAAGGAAACTAACTTTGACTGAGCAGCAGTCTCTAGTGTTTTGTGACCCGTCCCTCCATCACAACCTCCTCCGTGAGATATTTTGCGGCAGCATAAGAACACCACACTACTTCTGCCTTTGCTCCGGAGAGACAACATTCACAAATTTGTACGGCCTCAAGAAGGCCTTCTTAGGTAAACACAGGTCTTTTGTGCATACGAACCAATGAACGCTGTTGTATTTCTTGTGACAAAAGCTGTAGAAGAAGGCACCAGGCCCAGTTGTAAATACTCTCCATCCACTCCATCCTCTGCCAAGTGGCAACCCTCTGGTGCTGAAAAATGAAGCCAACGCGGGAGTGCCAAAAACTAAGTTCTTCAAATGGCCACTTGAGGCTGGCTCCAAAAGCGAGTCAATCCCTGTAGACCCCCATGTTGAAATGTTCAACTTTACAGCAGAAATAAACAAGTTTATAGCCTGGTACAAAACACGATTTTGGTCTCTATAGCTCATATCACCGTTCGAGACAAATGTACGGGGCTGAATTTTTATATAACTCACCCATTTTAATTATATTAAAGGCTTAAAGTTAGGCATTGAGGGTGTGGCAAGAGCCTTGAGTGACAGGTGGGTGCGTACCACGTTGCTAGCTGCTAGTTGTCTGCTCAGCTGCCTCAGCTCCACCAACGATCCACCTCTTTGCCCATTTTGGATTAGTCGGGAGTTAGGCGGTGATGCGAAGATGGCGACGGACAGAGCCACCCACTTTGAGCTTCACAACAGCTCTTCAGAAACCTATAGCTGACTTCACAGATTACGTCTATATTTTATACAGTCTATGTTGACAACAAACCAAATTTAGCTTAGTTTGGAGTAGCCAATAGAACCCTGGCGAGGCGTACTGTTTGTGTCATGGGATGCATCTGTTCTTATACAATGCCTTCATATTGCTGCCATGCAACCATGCGGAGCAATTATTGGACTTGATGATTCCCAGTAAATGCTGCTGTATTTGTGTAATTACAGGGCAATTATTAGTTAAAAGTGTCCCACTATTCTGGCTGATGAGCTTTGACCGGCAAACCAAGCTGTGCTCTGCAGTGTGACAGCCAGATTGGGTTCAACATTTGTGTATGTGAGTACCAAAAAAAATGATGTTGTTTGTTTAATCTAATGTTGTACTTTGCCTCGTGGTCTGACTAAGCTGGCCTAATGGTCACATCGCCAACCTGTTTCTTCACTTAATATTAGAAACCGGTTCAGCAAGCAAAGCGCGTCCAATTAACACCGTGTGACTGTCCTTTAGCATTGTGATGCAGCAGGTACAGCAGCTGCCTGGATTTCTTCCTAACAATGTCATGTCATTGTCGATATATAGCGGAAAATAACAAGTGTTCCATTATTAGTCTCCTAATTAACAGGTCCGGACAACATGCAGCTGCTCTAAAGCTGTGCTACTGAACAAAGAGAAGAGTTGACAGGCACACCGACAGCTCTCTGAGGCTATCACGCTCATTGTAAAGAAAACCACATTTTAACGTGGTAAAAAGGTTTGCTTACAAGCTTTTTGGGAAGAACAGCAAGTGTAAAAACAGTAATGATTGGTATGGTAGTGGTTGTCATGCTAATATGCTCACAGTGACAATGCTAACACACTGTTGTTTACCAGGTAATGTTTACCATGTTTAGCATGTTAGCATGCTAACATTTGCAGGGGACTGCCCATTGTTCCGATGTCCCATTGCTCCGAAAATACACAACATCCGTTCAACAAACGGAAGACCATGGCTAATTATTATGCAGAATGACATCATCGGACCTTCCCCCCTTGTTCCCTTGAATGCCTTTGTTGGTTGAGTTGGTTATATTTAGGCATGAATAGTGAGATTATTTAGGTTTAGAGTAAGAATATTGGGGAAAGCCAACCAGAGGCAGAGTACGGCAGGTCATGCCTTATGATTTAATTTTGCAAAATAATTAGTAATGTGCTTCTGTTCGAGATAACAGGCTGTTGGGACATTTTTTCAAAATTCTGACTATTGGGAACAATGGCATGGCACCCATTTGCTAACATGCAATGTAGCACTCAACAAAAAGCTATTGATTGTGCCTCCCTTCAGCTATTTTGTCCCTGTGTTTCTAGTGCTTTCTCTGTCTGTCTCCACATGTCTGTTTGTGTTTGTATGGGTGTGGGCGTGGTCGCTCCTGACTCGGCGCACCAGTCACTCATCATCATCCACTCAGTCTACTCACCTGTCTGCCATCATCTCATCAAGCCTGCAGTATTAAAACCCCGGCTCTCCAACCATTCTCCGCCAGATCGTTGAACAACCTAAGTGGTATTCTTCTCTGGCTCCAGTTGAGCTTCTAGTAGATTGCAAGTATATTTTCTTTTGTGTGACTCAGAACCTAACTTGCTGTCCCCTTGTGCAATAGGATCATTACCTGCTCCAGGCCTCGCTGCCTGTTCCCCACGCTCCCTCTGGACTCACTCATTCCCTTCCCCGTTATTCTCCTTGTGCAAAAATAAAACCTGTAACTCAGCCATCATCCTCTGTCGGCGTCCTGCGTTCGGGTCAACCTACTCAGAACCTAACACAATGGAATAATCAGCCATTGGAATGGACTGTTAACAATCTAAAACCATTGAAAAAGGTAAAGAAAAAAAATACATTATATATAGTCCGTGCTCATTTGCTCCCACCATAGAAATGTATTATGAAATCAACTGAGAGTAGGTAGGACTTGATGCATCTGATTGATCAAACATTGTACTACATGTAATGGTATATCTTTCCCTCCACTGACCAACATGAACTGAACACAGCAGAAGATGAAAGTCTCTCTTTTTGAAAATGACTGGGATTTTTCCTCTTTCCTCGCTCTGTCTTTCTCTCAGTGGGGAGTTAACACTGCCTCCCACCCTCGGAGCAGGGAATTGAATCTCAATTACAGAGAAGCTCCGTCTTATGTTTCATGCATGAGTGACCTCATTAGTTACTTACACCCTCTCCACACCCTCTGCAACATGGTACGGTGGTCGAGAACTAACAATCCTCGCATCAGCTGAGGTAATATCCCAATGATCCAGCTTAATGGCTTGGTTGTTGGTGGGGGAACTTGCTATTGATATGCTAATTCTAACCCCTATCAGAATTCCATTATACGATTGGCTCTTAAATTTGTAACTTCAACCCGTGAGTCAGCGTAGTGTTGAGTCACCTGTGATGGCTCGGGATGGTTGATTAACTTCTAAAGCCACACTTCAGGCTTGAGAATTTAGCACAAGTCACTGGAACATTGCTGATTGGTCAAAGTGATGGCTCCCTGGTAGAGTAATGGACCGTTCTATACTGCTGACGGAATGTATACATTCATTTAACATTTTGTGTTTATTGTACTTTAATGTGACTCACATATCACTTAAAAGTAAAAGTTGTGGTTTTGGTTGCTTCACTGCAATGAACATTGGCAGTCAAACCACATACACTGTCGTCATGCCTGATATACTCATTAGAGCACCAAATGTGTAATAATCCGCAGCTGAAAATAGTCCCCAACAAAAGCACTTTTTACTTCTGTTTGAGTATCTTTTGATAGACTTTTTTTTTAATTAAACTGTCTACTTTCTTAATTTCTAACAGGGGGGACGGATCGTTTCGTTCACCCGCGAGTCACTCCATGAACAACTCTTTTGGGTCTGTATTTTTTTAATAATCCCCCAGCTTTATAGGTTAGAGCAGTGGCTCTCAACCAGGGGTCCTTGAGGGACTTCCAGGGGGCCCCCAAAAAAGGGGAATAGTTAATTTAATTCACTACAGAAGTGAGCCCAATGTGAGTAAGAGTCAGTGACTATTCTGATCATAGGTATCACTTCCTACACGGTTGTCTCCTCAACTGTATTTGACAACTATAGAATTCTGGTCTTAATCATATCTAACAGCAAACATCTTTTCAGATGGTGGTCCCTGAGGCAAAATCTTATCAAATGGGGTCCTTTAGGGGTCATTGACACAAGATAGGTTGAGAACGAAGGAAAGAAGGAATGTTGCACTGTAATTTTATACACACACGGTATAGAACCAGGTATTAGCGAATCTGGCACTTAGCCTTGAAGCTGGCTGTGCTTTCCAATTTCACAAAACCAAAGGTGTGATGTTCCAGACGCAACTTATTCACACCTTCCCAGGACATCTTACCTCCCACATGAGATCCATCCAAGAAGAAAAGAAAAGAAGAACCTTACAGCAGAGAGCTCTCCTGATTTGTATGTGTGTGTGTGTGTGTGTGTGTAGCTTTGGGTCTTAAGTTGAAGAAATGGCGAGTGGCTGAGGTTTGAGGGTATTATTCTCCTCTTTCCTCTCACACTCAGACACACAAAATGATTTAGTCTCTTCCTTGTCCTCCTTCTGTCTCTCTGACACACATGTGAACAATCTCTCTCTCGCACACACACACACTATCCTCGCAGTTGTTTTCCCCTCGCCACAATAAATTTATCAGCCCATCCCAGCAGACGAGATTCAGCCCAACTTCTCAGGCACCCCCAGAAGCCAAAAACCACTGTGTGTGTGGTAAGAAAGAGAGAAAGATGCAAAAGAGGGACAGAGATAGTAAGACACAGAGAAGGGGGGAGCTCTGAAAGTCAAACAACATTTGCCGTGTAGATTACCTTCCTCTCATCTCTCTGCATTCATCTGAACTTGCCTTATGTGGGCTGGCTGAGAGTGTTAAGCCGGGTACATACTACATGAGAATCAGGCCGATTTTGGACCCGATTCCCCCCTCTTCACAATCATCAATGGTTCTAAATATTATCTTTCCAGATATTCCTGTGGTGTGAGGTACGTTAAGAGTGTTTTTTACATCCCCCGATCAGCTCGGAAGTATATCCTGGCCGCACTGATCTCAAATCATAAATATTAAACATGTTCGATATTTACGATCGTATATCCTGTTGTGCGTGGGGAGCCACGAGGACAGCCGATGACGCAGTCACGTGGTAAAGAACGATAGCCATTTGAGAACCAAGCTGACTGAAGCAGAAGGACAAACATCGCCGTCATTGCGACCGCGACTAATGCATGAGCTAATGCAAAATGTGAAGCATAAAGTATGAGTAAGATGGAGCTCAGAAATTAATGACCAATTTGTTCATTTCAAGCCCCCAGGAAGAGCGCCGGTCGTTGATACCAACTTTCGTCGTGGCCAAACGGTGGTACTACAACTTCCGTGTCCGTCACGTGATGCCATTGGACCCAAAAATACTTTTTCCCATAGACTTACATTGGGAAAAAGACATCTGTAACTCAGCGGATAATTTTTTTTGAGGTAAATCAACCACCCAGTACAAACACTCTAATAGCCCTTATTTAAATTATTAGGTTTTAAAGTTGTAAAACGCACTAATAGCTGAATCCAGAGTTATTTCCCTTCCTCCGTTCATGTGAATGAGACCCAGACCGAGGGCTGGAGCGCAAGCTGTGACGACGGCGAGACGTTGGGACCCCGTGACCGAGTCATGTGACCGAGCGGACGCTACTGCGCATGGTCTATGTGCCCAAGATCCGGGTACTTTTCCAGGCGGAAGTCGAACCTTTTTGTCTTCATGCGCCACTGAACAACTTTCATAGGAATGAACAGGGCCCCGCCTCCAACGCTGTATCCAGTTCTCTTAATACATCCATGGTTAATTTGTGGCAAGTGTTTATTTAATGTCTCCATGACTTCATCCATCCATCCTTCATGAATTTTCAGTACAAAGTAGGGCAAAAACTAACATCCCTGCCCGTTGTCTGCCATGTTTGTTTACACTAAAGTCCCATTTGATTGCGAGAAATTTTGCGAGATTTCCATTTTTTTTATTTGGGAATCTTTTTCATGTATGTAATCTGTTACTGTGTGGTGTGTTGTTTTGGCCCAATTGTTACTTTTCACACACTATAGGAACACAACTGTTAAATTTAACATAACATGCCGTTATGTGTGGGGTCTCTCACATTTTCAACATCTGTTAAGATTTGAGAAATCTTTTAGTGTGGGCCAGCCATCAGATAAAACGTTGATGATCTCCGGGATACATGCCTGTGGGTGCACAGTACACGCCTGTCTGTGCTGTCTCTCCTTGTGTGCGACTAACCGAGGAGCCTTTCATGATATTTTTAGCTCGTTACTCAAACACACAAGCCTCGAAAAACTACTAAAGGCCTCATATTTATTATGACAAACAGCGCAAAGTTAAGCTGCTGACAAAAACCATAACGTCAGCGGAACAAGAAAAGCCTCGCAATTACATTCCTCCTCTCTTTTCAATGCTCTTGCCAGCGCATCTTTATAAAGATTTAATATGCAGCAAAAGAAAAAAAGCAACTTTGCAAAGTCAGGTGCTGTCAAAATGAGGCTAAGTGAATGCACAGAAATGCTGTTTACCTCCGTAATGTCACTCACTAAGCAATTTCCAAATAAATGGCAACGCGCGCACACACAATCAACTGAAGTCTGCAGGGAAACACAACACACCCACAACGTTTAAGAGAAGCTGCCAGAAACCTGTCTCCAATTAAATCCTGCCTGCACCTTCCAAGTCATTAAGAAGTGAGCTGGTGATGTGTTGAGATGTAGCAAAAAAAAAAAGAAATTTAGGATCAGCCAATTTAGGAAGTGACACCTGAATTGTTCTGCATCGCCGCCGCAGTTACATCACACACCTGTGTCTCTTCTCATCTCTTTGTGGTGAATAGTTGCGATAAAGCGGCCTGGCTCGGTGGAAATCGATTATGAATGAAGCTTCTAACTATTGTGCTCTAAAAAATAATGTGCCATTAAAACCCTGTCTCCTACAAAATTACGTTCCCATACAACTAAACTGCATTCTCGGTTATATTTCGAGGGAAACAGTCTTTCCCCCGGATTATAGTTGCAGTTCTAAACACGTGGTTAACATTGTAAATTGAAGCAAAACAAAAATACTGTTAAAAATGTACCTTAAAGGGAGTATTTAATACTCTTATCAACATGGGAGTGGGCAATTATGCTTGCTTTATGCAAATGTATGTATATATTTATTATTGGAAATCAATTAACAACACAAAACATTGATAAATATTGTCCAGAAACCCTCACAGGTACTGCATTTAGCATAGGAAATATGCTCAAATCATAACATGGCAAACTGCAGCCCAACAGGCAACAACAGCTGTCAGTGTGTCAGTGTGCTGACTTGACTATGACTTGCCCCAAACTGCATGTGATTATCGTAAAGTGGGCATGTCTGTAAAGGGGAGACTCGTGGGTACCCATAGAACCCATTTTCATTCACATATCTTGACGTCAGAGGTCAAGGGACCCCTTTGAAAATGGCCATGCCAGTTTTTCTTTGTCAAAATATTCACGAACTGCTGTGCGACTGGGCTGCCATACAACAATAAATGGCCAATGCTCAGACACAACATAAAACATATAAAATAGAGCATACTGAGGTTATAAAACGCTTATATCAGGCTTTAATATAATGTGTCTTTATGAAAATAAAATCAGCAACAACTGAGCTGTAATTCAGGTATCACACATCATCATCAGTAAATATCACAAGTGATTATGAACATAGTTGGAACAACGCTTCACAGGTACACGCTGTAGAAACGGAGTGTTATTGAGAATGATATAATCATAATCATCAACAGCCTTCCTGCTACATCTGGAACTGGAACTGATCAACATCATGGACAGTCTCTGTCCAGCTGTCCAGAACTCTTCTCTACTTATTTACCGTAACACAGTCAGTACATCCTCAGCCTGTCTCAACACTGAGCCAGACAACACTGTCATGTAATAATAATTTATCAAATGAGCAAAACATTCTCACTCCCAGCTCATCAAATACCGCCGCTTGGTCAGTGCCCCTCGGCATCGGAGACCGACGCATGGGGGTACCCCTCTTGCGCTACTTTTGGAAAGACCGGGGACGGCGTATCAATATACCCTAGTAACATGCAACGTGTCCTTTCAAAATAAACATCTGTTTTCACAAGAAGTTAGGTTGAGGCAACACAATCACGTAGGTAGGGTTAGGAAACGGTCGTGGTTGCCGTTCTGACTCAAATTACATTCGACTACATTCAACGACTTCCGTGACTCACAGGATTAACGATACCGATGAGATTAGGGTTAGGGTTAGGTTTAGGTTAGGGATAGGGAAGGTAAAGGGTAAACAATTGGCAGTGTTAGACAAGTTGAGTTTGAACGGGTTGCCATGTAATATGAAGTTAAAGCCTCAAATAACAACTTATATATGTGTTGATTCAAAGAAATTAAGACATTTTTGTCAAATAGCAAATTAATTCAAACTACTGATTGAAAGGTCTTGTTGGAAAAACATATTTTCAAGGTTACAACTTTGGAGAAATTATCTAAGGAGACTTTACAGTTTAATTAATGTCACCAAAAAACCTGCATTAAAAACATAAAGCTGTGGGGATTTCGAAAGGATGATATAGCTGGATTTTTCTTTTTTCTGGTGTGGTATTTAAAAGGGACTGTATCAGACTGTAGCAGCTAAGGTTTCTTCAGGCTTCTTTGCTCTTGTTTGGATTACTGCTGAGATCTGAATTTCACTCCCTTACTGGTCCAAATATTTTATGACCACCCTCCGGCAGGTGCAACTCATAACCCACTTTATAAGGGAACTTCCCTTCTTTGTTTTTTTTTTGCGAAATATATTATATGACTCCAGTTGCTCAAGACTGTGGTTCAGACTCATTTCAACTTTTAGTTTAGCTTAGCTTAGCAAGGCTGCAGCAGATACAGCAGAGGAAAAGAGTGACAATAGGAATCGTGAATGAGTGGTAGGCAGGATGGAAATGTGCAAGTTTCCAAACACTGTAAACTACTAGTTTAGCATTACTACTGCTTCTACTGTAGTATTTCTACCACCACCACTCCTTTATGCACAGTCTCAATTCCTCTATGTCTTTGCAAATTACAAATTCATACTGTAAACACGGCTTAGAGTTGATTTATGTATATCTATGTCAGGGGGCGAGAGAGTGTGCAGGGGGCATGTTGTGGTGATTGTTGCCTTGTAATTTTGCGGACGTGGTGCATCAGGTAACATCATAGATTATTTAGTTTTGAGAGGTCTGGAGGATTCCTGGATTCTCTCTGGAAAAGATCAAGTTCTTTAAAGATCACAAATTCTATACATAGTAGCTTTTCCATAATGTCATTATCTATATAGGTACAGGCGGCAAACTCCGGGTCTCAAAAGTGAAGCCAATGTGGAAGTGTCATAAACTTGCATTCTTTCTAATAGTCAGAAGGGGGCGACTCCTCTGGTTGCTAAAAGAAGTCTAAGTCTATGAGTAAATGAGCCTACTTCTCACTTGATTTATTACCTCAGTAAACATTGTAAACATGAGTTTATGGTCTCAATCGCTAGTTTTCTTCAATACAGCATGATGTTCATTTAGTAAATTATGGTCCCATTTAGAGTCAAATAGACCATAAAGCAGGGGATGCTTTAGGGCGTGGCTACCTTGTGATTGACAGGTAGCTACCACGACGTTGTCCGGTCTGGGAGTTGTGTGTGTTTTTGTCTTAGAACTTTAACCCTTTCACAGTGTGTTTTCAGTTCATGAAAGTTGATTATAACCTTTTTGGTCAAATAGAAATGCCTTATTCAGCGTTCGGTTGTACTTAGCTCCACCCTCTTGTGTCACTGGCTGCCAAAAACCAAGATGGTGACGGCCAAAAACCAAGATGGCGATGGCCAAAATGCCTTCAAACACGGTGACTATGTCCACTTCCTATATACAGTCTATGGGCAAGAGATGCAGCAAAGGGCCGTGGGTCGAATTTGAACTCGGGACATTCAGTACAGGGTTGCCCGCTCTACCAGGTGAGCTACAGCGGTGCCCGCATTTTTTTAAAGATAATTCCTCATTGGCATATTCAGAAAGTGTGCATTACACTCATCAGTGGAAATCACATTTTTAAATTCAGCTATTATAAACTATCAGCAAGTTAATGCCAAGTCAGATGAGAGTATAGCATGAGCCTGACATTTTAACCTAAGCCTGACCTAGCTTATTCGATTCCTGTCCAAGCTCAAAGACAATATATTCCCGTCAAAACTTTCTCTCTCTGTTTCCCTCTCTCTCTCTCTCTCTACACAAACACACAGATGCTGGGGCACTGTTATCAGTTGCATGCTATCAGTCTATCCATCATGATTAAGTGAACAGACTATAAATATTAAGATATAAATAGTAGTAATGTAGCTCTCACCCAGGATTAGTCAGCCAACACTCACACACACACAGAGAGACAAAATCTATAAATCTCTCCCCACAGATCACACACTAAAAGAGTGATAATGATAAACCAGCAAGCAACTGCATAACAAATCAAAAGTGACTCACAAATTTGCATTGATGTAAGAAGAACTCAGTGACAAAAAGCAAGTTCACAAATGTTCTCCAAGTCTTCGCCTACTGGCCAAATCCACAGAGAACAGACACTAAAGAACCTAACAAGCTGGTGACTGCTAAAAGGCCTCCCTTACACATCCCACTCTATAAATTCTTGAATAACAATCCAAAACATAAAGTCAAAATCTATTCGCGTCACTCCTGTTGTATGTAAAGGAGGATGGAGGACAGCATGGTTATGCAGCAGAGTGGTGCGTGTGTGAGGGAGTGAGAGTAGGACAAATTGATTTGTCTGCATGTTAATCATTATATTTTTGTGATTTTAAACATTAAAAGTAATACTTACACATTTAGATCCTAGGCTCTAATCTGAACCCAGAAGTCCAACATTTGTTTGGCATGCCTGTCAAATCCCTTCTGGGCTGTGGTCGAGTTGCAGACCTCTAGTCTGAACTGCAGTATATGTGCATCCGAAATGAACACCCGCAGAGCACCAAATGCAAGTGGATTTTCCACTTGGCGAGTAAATCTCGGAAGGCTATCTGCCACACTGAAGGGTAAATGTTTATACCAAAATAGTCATGTAATAAAAAAAACTATGCTCAGTGTCTCTACCGTGTTTTGGTGTAATTTACGGGCGTCTGTGTAGGAGTTTGACACACACACACACACACACACACATCCACACACTACCCAATGTGTTTTTAAGCACGTCTAAACAGTATGGCGAAACTGACCATCTCGACCCTAGTTTCCTAGTTTTGCGGCACTACTTACCATATGGGACATCAGCTACTTAAGATATACTTTTATGTTTGATCCTTAAATACATTTAATAGCAATTACTTCAGTGGAACTTTGAGGTCAAGACTTCTTGTATTGTATTAATGAATTGATAAACCGTAATATATTTAATAATTTTTCTTCAAATTTTGCTCTGGCCTCTTCTTTAAGTTTGTACTCAACATAATACCTTATTATGTCAATGAAATGTACTGAAACAAATGTACACAAAAAGGTAATTTATTATTTTGGCCACAAAAAAATAATATGCTTGGCCGGTGGATTTTTTTTCATCTACCAGTCCCCTTGACCGGTGAGTCAAAAAGTTAATTTTGGACACTGCGTGCATCTCAGTGGATGCTCATACACACTGTAGTGTGCAATTATCACATAGTGATTACATGACGTAAATGGCGTTCATCTCATCACACCAACGGTTTGTGATCATCATCATGACTAACAAACTGTAAACTTCTGTGACGGTCTTATAAAGGCTTTGTCTTTATGGCTGTTATGCCATCATCTTAATTCTGCTCTACTTACTAACACTCTTACAATGCATATTATATGCATGTAAAATTCTTGCTTACGTTGCCAATGGCAGGAATGTAGCAGGCAATTCTGCTTTCCATAGCCCAAGGGGTGTTTAGCCTGCTGATTAGCATCTTCGTGATCCTGTCTGTGGTCTTCGGTTTTACACGAATGGGTGAACGTAGTGACCATGTAAAAAGGTGCCTGGCGTGCACTCAGTCATACAAACAAGCTAATACATGTCAAGAGTACAAAAACAACAGAGCCTATCTAATTAGCTGTGCAACAGAGCAGCAGCTCAATAAATGCCTTCTGTTAGACTGGACAGCAGTTACAGCCAGAAACCTAATGGTTCATTGAGAATGAGTGATTATTGGACCTTGAGTCTTTGGCAGTTGGGACTCGTTGAACCTTTATTGCGGAGGCATCTTAGAAACACAAAGAGCAGAACATGAGAGCTACCATAACTGACCACATTAAAGATCCACTCCAGGCTCCAAAGGTTTCATTTTACAAGATAACTGATTTAAGTTGCTAACTCAACGTTGTGCCATGCACGGCGTGAGTTAAAAGGGGAAAATGTTTATGCTGATGCCATCTCTTACACAGTGGATCGACAGTGCTTTGATGCTGTTGTGGTTTCCAACCCTGATTATCTGGACATGTATAATGCTTTATAAAGAATAAGACATTGGCATGACTTGAGATATTGAATATAATCACATCCATTTCTAATTTTCTTTATGTTGGCTTCTCAGACATTATTCCTGGAAAACATCACTCTCATCCATGACCTTTTTCATCTGTCCATTTTCTGCTCAGACCTTTATCTTAGGGCTAACAGGCACTGATAACACATTAGGGACCAAAGTCAGTGATTTCCAATGGCTCCTCAGTCATCGAGCTCCAGCCTTCTCTGCTTTTGCATGCAGCAGCATGTGTTTACCATCCTCTATGTGAAACCCATGAAGTGATTTTTATGGTAATTGGGTTTATGGTTAACCAAGCCTTGCAGTAGAGTTTGAAGGGGTTTTCCGGCTCCTAAGGCTTACACCAGACATGGGGAATGTGACGTCCTGGTTTTAGCTCTTCTCCTGACCTTGGTGGAAGGGCAATTTTCTCCTTACAACAACTCCTGGGTTATAACAACAGTTGGAAGCAAGCACAGGCTGTGGGATGTCATCGAACCTGTTGCAATAGATTGGGACTGCGGGTAGTGGGAGTAGTATACTGAAGAATCTGACAGCTTGACAGCTACTTTAGCACAGAAAAAAATGGAGTCAACTTTTCTTTGTATTTGATGTATTTTCACAGTAGACTTCCATGATCTGCTCTATGAGATATATACCCTTTCTCATGATAGATGGCATTTTCAACCTGAGGTAGGGTTGTTAGTAAATAACCGATTAACCGTTAACCGACATTAAGAATTTTAACCGATTAATGCTATCGGTTAAACGGTTAAAAGAAATATTTAAAAAAAATTGCTAAAAAGCCTTAACAGCCCACCTTAACTGAGCCTGAGCTGGTTTTGTCAGGATACGGAAGCTTGGCCTGGAGGAGTTGTAGCATTTATTCACTGAAAAATAAACTGTTACACTCTGCTACAGCTACGTCATCAGCTATTACGCCAACGGCAACCCCGCACTCACCGCCACCACACACACATGGTCTGTCGGACACTCGCTAACATTACGCCACACTGACAGACCGTATGAGTGTGACCACGGCGGGCACGAAGACACCAGCAACTCTACAGCTGCTAACGCAGCACAAACACACAAATGGTCTGTCGGGAACTCGCTATCGTTACGCCAGGCAGACAGACAGCTAATCTCGCAGCTGTGTGGTGGAGACTTACTGGGACAATACACGCAACGTCACGTCATGGCAGCTATAGTAACTCTCCCGGACGGGTGAACTGGGGACTCGGTTGTTTGTTTTGCTCATACACTGTAGCTGGAGATAAATGATGGATTTAACCTGTTTGTGCATCGGCTTTTCGTTGCAGCTGGGCGGCTTGTTAGGTACTAAAAATAGCACCTCTGAATGCAACGCACTAATCTTGTTGGATAACGGTTAATAATTTGTTAACGAGGGTCGGTTATCGTTAAAAAAAAAAATACAAAATTAGCATCCCGAACCTGAGGATTTAATATAAATAAGGCAGTGAGTTGAGGCATGGATACGTTTAAAAGATGATGAAAAAATAATTGTCCCCAAAGAAAACTATTAATCACTTAATGTAACTTTGTTCAAATGTTATTTTATCACTGGAGGGTCAATGAATTATCTACATTTTGTTACATTTCAACAGCTCAATCAATACTTCTAGAAATATAGACATTTACAGATAAAGATGTTTCTTACTCACTAATGTGCCTCAGACTACTCATGCATGACCACTTTGAAATGAAGAACTGGTAGCTTCCTGGAGGACGAGAATCGCATATGCTATCACTATATGAGCCAATACACTAAGTCATCACTTCATCCTCAAATAAAAGTGTTAATCAGGCTGGAGGAATATGCTGGATACTGTGCAGGGGAGGTGGCGTGGCAGAGGTGACAGAAGGCTTCCTCTCTCTGACAAGGCCTTTCCATAATCTCTTGGCAGTGATTGGACAGCTTGGCTGTGGGCATAGTATAGCTCCAGGCTACTTCTCTGTACTCCTGCAGTTTTGCATTCCGTAAATAACAAGGGGCAGACGGAGGCAAAGACAATGAGCAAGTGAGGACAATGTGGCAAGGAGGCAGAGAGCCTGAATAAGAAACAGACAGTTGGTTGTCCTGAAGACAAAAAGAGCCAAACGGTGATTTGTTGTTCAGAACAGAGACAGATTGGGGATGAATAGTAGCATGACATTGGGAGAACAAAAAAGGAAAACACTGCAGTAGAGAGATAAGGCTCCCTGTATAAAGGTATGGGGGAAATTCGACAAGATGCTATTTCTCACCCTGAAATAGGGTCTAAGCAAATTTACTCGCATCATTCTTGCCTATTTATGTGGTTACTGTGCAGGGGATGACTAAAAAATACTGAAAAGTAGCAACATTTCTAAGCACTGAACAATACGCCTTATTAAATTATAGAAAACATTATTTAGCAAGTCCAAGAATGACAATAAGGTGCATAATAGAAGTAAAATAATGTCCAACTATACTGTAAATACTGTTCCTATCATAATGTGCAGTGAAGTGTGGACTACTCAGTTAGAATTCTTATATATGTAAATGGTTACTGTCCCACCAGGGTAATGTATGTTTAACTAAGTTGCACTCAGTGCTGTAGGACATTTTACTGTGCTAATGTTTAGCATTTTATATACTCTGTTGACATTTAAATTATAAATGAGTGTGCTGGTAAAGTAAAACTGAAAACAAGCAGTAATGTAGCAGTTAGATGAGAGCAAAATAGATGTGTACACCATAAGTGAGCAATAAAAGAACCACTTTTTGTACTTACTGTATATATTCATATCTAAGTGTCTTCTCTCCCAGTAGCTGGCTTATTGCAGGTTGTCTTCATATGTTTGCATTTGGTGTTGAGAGGTTTTAGCTTTAAATTCATTATTATTTCACTTATATACATTGTTGATGTGGTCCTCATCAACGGGGCACTTTATATCCTAGTTTCTCCACATCAACAACCAAATCTCTGAATCCACCAAGGGCACTATGTTCATTATCTAAATAACGGTCACTCTTATGAGCAGGAGGAAACGGTACCACAGGGAACCATGAGGGGGAGGGCAAGCTGCAAAGTTTGCATGGTGGAATGGACCCATTTGGATGACATGTTTTATTCATTCAAATATATACACAGGGAGCATTAAGGGCACGCATGCATAGCACTGCTACCTCTACACAGCTAACACAAGGACATTGCAAGTTTTGTTTGGGTCAGTGAACAAACTGGGGCTGAGTATGATGGCTAAAGCAGGCACACATGTGACACAAGGTTTGCTGTGCATGCAAAATGACATTCAACCTGCTAGACTAATAAAACAGTTTGGATATTTTCCAATGCAATATTCTTGTTTTGAGAAAACGAACAGAGTGATCTAGGTGGCACTTTTCCTTAATAGATTTTAGGTTTTGTGACATCATATCAGATATATTTTATAAAAAGGGTAACATCAAAGCAAGTCTTATGTCCTCAATGCTGCAGTAGATTGGATTTCGAATGGTGGTTTGTCATTTTTAGCAACCTTGCTGCTCAGTAATTGGAGGAAGTGTTAAGACTCTATTCTGTTATGCAGTAGTGACATTTTAAAATGTCTCCTGTAAGATAGGAAAGTAATATCACTGTGCACACAAGGTACAGTGTGTGATGATACTAAACTTGGAAAGTCCTGCACACTAGCAGTAATTAGAGGAAGGCTGACAGACAGAGAATGTAGCTGATCATCTATGAATATTGTACCAAAGACCCATTTGTCGAAAGGTTTGATTAAATAAGAGTTTGAAAAAAGATGAATTTTGTTTTCAGTTATTTAATAGCTTACTGTAATATACGGCTATGGTCTTGAGTAGCTAAGGACTTGCAACAACATTGACAGGTGACGATAATAAAGTCACACATTAATGAATCTAGATTGAACAAGTATCTTACAGAACCATCTGAAGACGTCATGTAGTACAGAATGCTGTTATTTTCTTTGTGGCTTGTTAAAAAGGTCTGTCATTGTTTGGTGAATTACTAGATTTAAAAGAATAATCACGGTATGTGAGGGAATACGTAACACCCTCTCCCAAGTTTTGAGGAAGGCATTTATGAATAAAGCATGCTTGTTCAGCAGCATTAACCACTGTGCCCTTCTAACTTTAAAAGCTCTGTGCGCTCATTATCCATGCTATGTCACTCATTAACATCTCATTGGCTCTCTGGCCACATCCTTTGGATTGGATCCAATAGAAACCAAAGTCTGTATTATGTGTCGTGCCTGTCGACAGCCGTGGCCGGAGGCATTATGTTTTCGGGACGTCCGTCCGTCCGTCCGTCCGTCCGTCCGTACCATTTTCCTGAATGCGATATCTCAGGAATGCCTCCAGGGGATTTGTTGAAATTCGGCACAAACGTCCACTTGGACTCAAGGATATACTGATTAGATTTTGGTGCTCAGAGGTCAAAGATCAAGGTTACTGTGACATCCCATTCTCATGAACATGAGTCTCAGGAAAGCCTTGAGGGAATTTCCTCAAATATGGCCCAAATGCCCACTTGAACTCGAGGATGAACTGATTCGATTTCGGTGGTCAAAGGTCAAGGTCACTCTGACCTCACAAAACACTTTTTTGACCATAACTCAAGGATTCATAGTCTAATTATGACAATGTCACACTGGTCTAATAGGATAAAATAATGAAGTGATGACATTTTGGACAGACATAGATGTGAACTGCCACTTGACTGGTTGGCGGAGGCATACAACTGCGAGGCGGTAATTCTAGTTCACATTAAACATTATCTCCGGTATAATTGCTTATTAGTTCTTCAAAAGCAAATAAAAAGTTTGATTCCCACAATGATAGTTCTTATCTTGAAACCATCCATTCACTCTGGTACGTGTTTCATATGTGCCGGACAGCTAATGATTCTGTTATGGTCAGGGTCTGTGGATAGTTTCTTTAAGACACTCTGGCTTGCCTGGCCATGCCCCACAGATTACCCATAAAACACCTGTGTTGGTGTGGTATTATTGATTGTTTGATCCTCACTTTAGTCAGGGTGCAGAGTGTGACAGTCCATGTGGTGACCTACAAGTGTGGGTTACGTTGAGCACACTTGCTGTCAGTCTGTGGGATTGGGTTGCTGCTCCCTTTATTTCTTGATCTCGTAAGCCTTCTAGTAGTGGGATTCTAGTCGTCCTCTAGGTCTGCTGTTTACGATTGGTTGTCTTTAGATCTGCTCTACTGCAACAGCCAATGGCATCCTCAAATTCCTGCACAAAAAAGGCAGACCAATCAGAACGCTAAGGTTCAGGGACAGCAATCACAGATTGCTGATGAGTGATGATTACTTTTCAAATTGTCTTTTCCTGAGAACCCCAATCCCTGCGTTGGACCTGGACATGGTCTTGCGTGCACTGTAGCATCATCCATTTGAGCCCCTTGGGTCAAAGGGTCTACTGGCTCATTCAAATATGCCCTTTTCACAGCAGCCAGTTTGACATGTAATTGCTGGGTAAACAAAGGTGTAATTGATAAAATTAATTATGGCCCTGTTTTATTTAGTGTCACAGCCATCCCAGTGAGCCAGCATGCACAATACCAGGGCCCTGGCCCACCTAAATGGAACAGGGCCATAACTAATGTTATTAATTGCATCTGTGTTTACCCTGCAAAGACATGTCAAAATGGCTGCAATGAAAAGGACCTATTGGCTTGTCCTTGAAACAGGATTTCTACCAGATGTCACCTCTTTAGGTGAGCTTCAGTCACTTTACTGTCACTTTATAGTGACCGATGATTCCCACATGAAGGGGTGGGTGTAGTACACTTCCTTATCTCTGGATTTCCTCCAAAAGTCTTGTCTGAGTTTTACTTATCCCAGTCATCTGAGCTGCAGTCACTCTCTTTTTCCTGAGGGCCCTGTGCATTCAACACACTCAGGATTTGAGGCACACTGATCAGTTGTCCATCTTTTTAAGATCTCTTGTCCAAAAATCCTTTGGACAGGGCCTTGTCAAACCAAGGGCTGTCCATATCATGGGCTTTATGATGAGGAATCTCTCTTGCTGATATGGGGGGCAACCACATGGTCATCTCAGTCCACATTTTATCATTCAACAGTCCAATCTTAAATGAGTGAGTGCTGGTGTTGACAATACCTTCTGAGCTAATAGCTCCAGCATTGATTTGCAGAGGCATTTCATTTGTCTCCAGTAATTAGTTTGGCATCTTGTGGTCTGGCCTGATCATCCCTTTGATTTCACAGGTGTGGCATCCACATCTAGTGGGGTTTTCACCTGTTCTTGACTTGCACAAGCAAGCAGGTGCACGTGGGTTAGGCGATACATTCCTGCCAATGGTTTTCCAATGATTTACATGTGGCTGTAATTGACCAAGAACTGCAGCAATATGTTAACAAAGGCAGGGAAGAGGACTTCTTGCTAGTAAACATGAATGTAAACTTAAACAATACTATATACTTATATTAAAATACTTCAAAAAATCTGCTTTGCAAATGTTTTATGAGGACGGAAATGCATCAAACATGTTTGTTAAACCTCAAGAATACACACAATGTGTGTTGGTGAATAACAATCAATGTAAACATGTTTTGTTTGTTGTTTTGTGTGTTTATAAGACATCTCCTGTTTAAGCGGTTCCTTTGCCTCTCTTTTTGCCTTTGTGTTTTGGGACACCTTCCCCTGTTTGTGCATTTGCAAATAGTTGATTGACTCTGACCATTCCACAATGAAATTTGATAAGACATTGTATAACAGAAAAGGAAAAAGAAAATCACCGCATTTTCTCATAAAGGCCTTAAGAGCATTTATTATCCAATCAGCAGCATACAACCGTCTCTAAGGCACTGCTTAACATCCTGTGTACTTGCGTGGGATTAAAAAATGGAGGCTAATTTTATGAATTCTGGCACACTGCAGCTCAAGATTCTGTCAGAAATAAACCGAGACGCTCATAATTAGAAGAAAAAGGTGAAAAGGGGAAACCAGTAGTCACTTGCTGCCACAAACATGTTTCTATCTGCACCGTGTTTTTGAAGATGCTACTTCATGGAAGCAGTGGGAAAGAAACACTCACACTGGAGTGCTCACAACATATCACATTACCAGGAACAACAGCTATAGTGGCTGCTTTAGCATCAGTTCCACGCTGATTCCAACCTCAAAACAAGTGCATGCACATTCAAAGTGTGATCTCTTATTTACAGTTTTCCAACCGCTCTCTAGCACACAACCCAGTTATATAAGTACCCACAGCATTGCCACTTGTGTCAAGCAAAATTGATGACAACTCCTGAAAAGTGCAATACAATTCTGTAATTATGTTCAACTTCTGTAAATAAATCTAATGAGACGGTGCAAGCCAAAATGTGATTATTATCTGTGTCTTCCCTCTACTGTGAGCATACATAAAGGTATCATTTTTATAATTAATTACTTTTATGGAAAATACAGTTGGCTGGCATTTTTCAGAGCAATTCCCCTGCCAAATCTAAAAGACATCTCATGCTGGACAGGGCAAAAACGAAAATCTCCATGGGAAATAGTCATCAGACCCAAGGTTATGTTTTCACATAAGGCAACATACTAGATGTTTAAACTGCAAGTGCTCTAGAAATGTGTAATTAAAATAGATTTAAAATTAAATTATGACTCTGAGGTTAAAGTGATGACTCTCAGCTTTAATATGAGGGCGCGTACACCCACATCAGGTGAACAGTGCAGGAATTGTAGCCCTTTTTATACATAGTCCCTGGACATCGGGGAACCAAACATAAATGCAGAAGTCCTTCACAATCAATGACTGCCTGAAGCCTACAACCCATAGGCATCAGCAGATTCTTGATATCTTACCTGGTGATATTTTACTCGGCCTGTACTGCAGACATCCTCACGTCTTGCTTTTTTTTCGGGGGCTTCTTTGACAGTATATTATGGCAGTATGGGATCATTGTCCTGCTGCATTGTAAAGTGTCTTTGTGGATCTCAGTTCATGGCTGTGACTGAACTGTGAAAGGTTTTGTGAGGGTGAGTTCTGAAGAAATATTCCCTAAACTGTCCTGGGCACCATTTAAAAGGGAGCATATCCCCAGAATGGAGAGCACATTGTCTTGGCTAGTATGTGGTATGTCTGCTATATGATGTGCCTCTGCAAATCATTGCTCAAAAGACAACACAGCTTGGTGTTCAAAGTCCTGTCTTTGCTGATACGCTGGCAACGCGTGAGAGTCAATTTGAGCAATGCACTTAAAAACAAACC
This sequence comes from Hozukius guyotensis, assembly GCA_916700995.1. NCBI lineage: Eukaryota > Metazoa > Chordata > Actinopteri > Perciformes > Sebastidae > Hozukius > Hozukius guyotensis. The sequence continues at coordinate 48,051 of CAKALU010064464.1, forward strand.
AACTTGCTATGAATAAAAATGACACCTCTATGGTTAAGCTAAGGCTAAGTTTATTTAACACTTTTCAAGAGCTTCGAGTTATGAGCAATTACTGTAAAACTGTGTTACCTTTATTCTCAGAAGGAACACAGTTAAAGTGTTGAATTATCTGAGAATAGTGAGGGTGGTTCCAAGAAAGTGTGCCATTAAACTGTCCATCAACATCTTTTACCAGTGAATACCACTGAGTAACAACGATTATTCTTATACTGTATTTATGTGATAAATCTCCTCGGCAAATGCTTCTATAGCTACTAGGGATGTCACGGTAAGGAAATTTTCCCACCGGTTAATAAACTTGTGACAACACCGGTGTTACCGATTACATCGGGTATTTTACAAGAAAAGATGACGCTCAATATCTTTAGAGCGCTTATTTTGATCTTTAATGTTGGATGGATGTGTGTCTGGCCTCTCCGGTTGAGTTTTCGCTGCGGGGCTGCAGGTTTCCACCTGGCATCGGCCGCGCACACCGGCTGTGCACGCTCCGTCCTCTGCAGGGCAATTGCCTTATTAACTTTATGGTTCCCTTGTAGCATTGGGTTTTAATCTGAAATATGGCCAAATAAGCGCTTTTGCTTTCCGCTTTGACACCAAATCCTCCGCCATCGCCTTGTCTGTCAACTCTTTCTTGTTCTGTGTATGTGAAATCTGACTCCTGCTACTCTGTGCAGACACTTTCACTCTCAGTTTGTAGCATCAGTCGTCCGACTATGTATTGATAACATGGAGCTGTTACGCGAAAATGAGCAAAATTTGTTTTATTTCTATAAAAAAGTAAAACAATGGTGGGAGCGGTGGGCACGTAATGTATTTGGTGTATGCCTGAACACCGTTTAACACAGGTAACACCAACTACTGCAGCAAGCCTAATAGCTAGGTTGTTTAAAAGAAAAGGCTCACCAAAATCCGTTTTGTGTATCCTTGAGGTCTAACAAACTTGTTAAATGCTTTTCCATCCTCAAAAAATCTCTTCTTTAAATAATTTAAATCCTGTATTGTTTACAACCATGTTCGGTAGCCAGCAGCCTTCTTCTTCATGCATTATTATGTTTCTTTACCGCCACAGACTTTCAGATCACTGGAACAGTGTGAAGCCAGTGGCAGGACTGTGTATTGTGTAGCCTGCCTACTCACACATGTACATATGCGTCTTCATGCAAACAAAGTGGAGACCCACTAGTAAAAACATTGCTACTACTGGTCAACAACTCCACAGGGTAACTTTTAAATAAGAGAATAGTAATGTAAGGCTAGCAAACAGAAAACAAGACAGAAAAGTCATTTAAGGACAGCCGTCATGGTAGCAATGGAGGAAATCCCAAGGAGCACAAATGTGTGCAGCAATGCTGAATTACTTTTTACGTCTTGTTTCATTGGGACTCCAATTGTAGTAAACTTCACAACGTTCAAGTTCCTCCTTTCAGAGATACAATATTGTGATTACAGACAAATGTACAAATGGATGGATAAGGCAATCTGGTCTTTGTCAGAGAAAACAAGTAAAAGAGAAGAATAGGCTCTACAGTGAAACACGGACCTTTTTTAAATATATATTTACAGGGTGATGATTTCAGAAATATTGCCCGTTTCCCCTACTTTGTGCAAATGAACCTTATTCATCTTTTGTTTGATACATAACTGAATTAAGTCTGAATTAATTAAAATGAGTATAATGGAAATGCTGTTAGTAAATGAATTAGATTTGTTCGGAAGTTTGGACTACCGCAGTTATTTTCATAAGTAATAGATGCAGTTGATGCATGTGATACTTTTTTGGGACATTATAATTCTCATTTAAGATAAAGTCCAACAAATTTCATTAAAATGAAAGATCTTCACAAAAGCAAATGGGAAATATAATCATTTACAGTGTTTGTCACAGCGTATGATGATTCTGATTAGACTTTATGCTCTGATGACTATGCAGATCTGCTGTGTATTAATATTGCAATGGCAGTATTGCCATTTCAACACAGCCTCTTTCTCAGACATTAACTTGGATAAAACATAAGCTGAATGATCATCTTCTGCAGTACATCCAATCATGGACGATAAGAAATTGATATTAAATGCAAACATTACAATATTTTTAACTTCTTGCTTCAGTTGTCGCACATCACTATGTACAAAGAATCATGGATATAACCACTGAAGCAGAAGTCCAACACGCTTTTTCAACTGATTTAAATTGTGGCAATTTTATTGTTATAATTTTTCCTTGAACAATGTGCTTTCCTACGCTGTGACAAGAGGGTGTGGATGAAGCATTAAGTTGTTAAATTTTACTCATGTACTCTGCCTCTATGCTTCGCAACGTTACTACTCCACTGCTCATTTAATCGTTACTGTAAAACGTCACCTCAGTGAGTCCACGACTTGCTGTAAGTCTGTTTAGTTTATACGGAAGTCAGCCTACTACAATGGTTGCAATGGCAATGGCACACATAAAAATAGCCGCCACTCTGACCATCTTGCTACGTTGATTTAAATGGGAATCTCCAAACATTTTCAATTCATAGTTATTCATTATCTGAGGAAATGATTCACCATGAGCAACTATTATTTTTCCATATTTATTTCCCAAACAATTTATTCTCTCTACTGTAAGTGAGTACCCTTTAAATGTTAATACTTACATGTAGCTGTGAAGATTGCCAACATATATTATGACGCTACGTATTCCTTATTGGGATTTGCTAGAATTATGTAATATAGGAAGTTACAAAAACAGCATCCTTTTTTTACTCCACAGTAATGAGTTTTTGTATTTGTACTCCTGATTTCCACAGATGAAATACTGAGATCTGATCCGTTGCGAACAGTTCGCAAAGACGGCTGGCAATAGAGTGAAGTTAAAAAAGTTCCTCTCTAACTTTCTCTGTTATCACTCATTTTAGATACCAAAACAGCCGATCCCACAACTGTTGTCATTAACCTGTATTTACGTTGATTATGTCAGATCACGTCGCAATTATAAAATAACGATTTCATTACCACCATGGCGCTGCAGCTTGGATGACATTTGAGGCATAATTAAATCACAGGTTATTTGTTCCTTGTTTGGGTGTCTGACCACAGAAATGGAAAAATATGTATTTGAGAACAACTATCTGAAATGGAAGGAAGGCTCTAACTAAAATGGAAGGAGTTCCCCTGATTAACTATTACACCACCGAACGGCATGCTGGGCACAGCTGTTGTCATTAACCTGTATTTATGCTGATTTGTTAGTCAGGATTATAAAATCTGCAGCAGTAAACTGTAAGTAACTAGGACTGCTTCTGAGATGTCTTGTAAATTCTGTCCGGCCTAGGAGTTTTCATTTTTATGGAGATATTTTTCTTATTTGCTAACTTTACCTCTGGTTGGCTTTATATTGCAGTGAGTTGGATTTGGAGTTGGAGTAGTTTCTTTACACAAAATGGGATTAGTTGCTTAGTCATCGTACTTATCTTGTTATAAATAAAACGCTTAAAATGTCTTGTGCTTTTTTCAATTCACAGTTGATGATTTAAGTGTAGGTGCCTGCTTTTGAAAGGCTGGGAGTCCTCGCTTCCTGGGTAGCACTGATGGGCCTTTATGGAACAATGGGATCCATTCTTACAGTTTGATGGGTTTGGTACTACTGCCTTTACATCCACATAAACTGGTTGGATCTAGAAAAACAAAAAAGGCTGCAGGCTGCTTGCATGTGTTTTCAGATTGTTTATATACTCCAGACTTAGAGGCCCATCACATTTTTAATTTATGATCATGAAGTCGTCTGACAAAATAAACAACGAAGGCTAATGACGACAGCTGTACTCTGTGATGGCAGATAAATTATCAGAGACCATCAGTGTGCGTCATGGCACATCATGAGCACATATCAGAGGAAAGTCGGATTTTCACTGTGAAAATATAGAAGGTATAAGCTCTAGATAAAGTCATCCCCAGACCTTCCCTACAGGCAGCAGTTTACATATCCAAGAAAATAGACAGGCTAAAGGTGTGAAAGCACGACTCTTTTTCTCTGAAAGTGCTGACTCACACTTGCATTTTCCCCATGAATAAACCATGTTTAATATTTCCTTGACTTTTGCATCAGATTTTGGGATGCTGAGTATAGCCTCTATTTAGGGTCATGTCTAGAGGCTAATACGCAAATTGCGAAAACTTGCAAAAACCCTCGCGAGACTAGCTGTCCGAAGACCCATCCTAACCTTAACTATTCGAGGTCAATGCCTAATCTTAACCATCTCGCGAGGGTTTTCCAAATTATGGGTTACCTTCTAGACATGACCTATATTTAGGGCATTTAAACCGGTTATCCCAATTTGGACTGACCATTGAATTAAGCAGCCAATCACTGTCTGGAGCGACCACGCACCAATCCGTTAAATACAACAGCACAGTACCTGTGACACATGCTATGCTACGGCACAAATGCGCTGTAACCGTGCCAGAGGTGCGCCATTCTCACTGTAGGGCAGGAAACTTTTAAGTGCTACCACTGTACAAGATAGGTTGTACTGGATATAACCATTTTCCTTCAGCAGGGTGCAATTCTCTCCAACACTATCAGTCTCTGCTGTGGCATTTAAAAACCTTGACTGAATCCCGTGTTCTCTTTGTGTTCCAAAGCCTTTGTGCTGTGGCCTACATACTGATTCTTGAGATTTAAAGCCTCCCAAAAGTATGCTGCAAATGTCCCAGTGGGAAATGTGACACTGTTTACAAGACTGCTCCAGATATTTTATTGAACAACTATTATCTCAATCAGCTTTATCATCCTGTTTTAAACAAATTGAAGATAACTTTTTTTCATTGCAATATGCCTTAGAAATGAAGAGGCCAACCATGATTGCATACGGTTACAATGTGAACGTCGGCTATAAATAATTCAGTTATTTGTCTGATCTTGTGGCAGTTGAGTCTAGATTTCTAAACATGAAGTTGTTGAAGTTTGCAACACACAAGCCACAACATGAAGACACACAGCTCGCAGCTACTTGATTGAAAATTAATGGAAGTTCAACTTGTATTCAGTTGTTGTTAAGGCCCTGACACATCAAGCTGACGGTCGGCCGTCGGACAGTTTGGGGCCGTAGGTGAGCGTCTATCGGCCTAGTTTTTGCGATGTGTCGCGCACTGTTGGCTCTAGTCTGCCCGTGTCGGAGGTTTTTCGGCCGATTCAGAATGTTGAATCGCCGGCGTAGCCCGTTGGTTAGAGAAATCACTCTGATTGGCGGTTCAGCTTAAACGAATCAGTGCACGAGAAGAGAAAATGAAGGAAATCAAGCAAATGAATAAAGTCAAGATGGCACACACAGAAGGCACTTCTCATTTTTCATCTTCATCTCATCTGATCACTCCAATACACGGATATTTTCACAACGACATGGCCATCTGGAATGAAGCTAAGTGGTGATTGAGAGTGGTGTGAAAATGGTCGGCAAACGTCGCTTTATTTTATGTACGGATCATTACCACAGCTTGTATATCTGCAATCGTTGGTCTTCCGGTTTCCCTTTTTGAATGATGAATACAGACTACCGCCGCCTGCTTGTGTGGACGGTTATTTCCTTTCACGCAGGCGCAGAACATATGTGCTAACTGGCCGTCGGCTTTAGTCTTTGCGGTGTTCAAATGCAATTTTTCGGCCAAGACAAAGGGGACGTGAGGCGACGCAACAGTCGGAATTCATCGCCACTAGTTTTTTTATGTTTGCTTGGTGTGTCTGGGCCTTTAAGATAAGTTTCTGTTTGAGAACAGATTGTCTTGTAATTGAATACAACTGGAAGTACATTAAAAATAAATGGTGCCACAAATCAGTCATTATACACTATTGACGAACTTGCTCCAGCATGTTTGGGGTCTTGTTTTTGTAGCTTTGTCAAAGAGCAAATAATAGAAGAGAGATACAAAACGTGGGTTCTATTTTAGGTTGGACATCCACACAGAGCTTTCTACCTCGAGGTGCATACTGTAGTATTTCATTATTTTGGCTCCCTACATGTTCACAATGAAACTGTCAGTAGTTCTCTTTGAAATTAGTCTTAACTATATCTCCATCTCCTCATTGTCTTGGTAAACTGAGGCCGAGACAAACCGGGCCTTTGATGTCTCTGCCTGCGAGGCTCCAGCATTGTAATGAAACTGTATTGCATTGTCTCAGCACCAAATGTTTGGCATGACGGAACACAATACTAATTCTAACCGAGGCTTGCCTGCTTCCGCTGGTTTCAAAGCTGCTGGTGCTTTTTGTTTCCCGAGGGAGTTGCACGCACTCCTTCACAGAGCCAAACAGCTTTCAGGCCCATCAATTATTTAGCGCCTGTTGCCTTCAGGGAACTCCCGAGAAATTATGATGATGAATGCAATCAGGAGACAGAAAATATAAATTTATGAAACTATATTTTTCATAGTAGTTTTAATATCTCTTAATGAGGAGTTGCGAGGCAAAGATTGAATGGTGTGCCAAAATTTGAATGTTTTGCAGAACTCCCTATCCATACCGGCATCACAAAAAGCACTTTGGTAGTTAGGGGAGGCCTTTTGAAAGGATTACAAAAGGCACTCTGTTTATAGTGTGTAAATACCCATGTGATGTTGAAATGTTTCCCCTTTTCTCCCCATCCTTTATTATGAATAAGCATGAATGTTTTAAGACTGATAACTAGTTCAACATGCAGCCAAACAAGAGCGCACTGTCTTTGTCTCTCATTGAAATTTTATAAGAGGACTAAAGGGTGAGTCTTTAATGGACTATATGGATTATATTGAATCACTAAATAACCTTTTAGAGTACAGTTTAAGACATTCCTTCCGGGGTATGACTGCAGAGTACAATATGGGAGTTTCCCTTTTGTTTACTACACAATAAAAGAGAGGATCTGGAATGGAAACTGTCACATGAGGGTTGGGAGTGTGTATCTTATCACACCCTTTGTAGTCTTGCCAAAAGGAAGGAAGATGATAGCATAGTGTGTGATATGTGAGCCTCAAACCCCAACAGTATAAGAGGGTGTAGTCAAAAGTAAAGTTGAACTTTAATCATAGACAAAGAATTCATATAATTTCACAGTGCTTCAATGCAGCAAGATGCCGAAATAGTTTGGACTAACATACTGTACATACACTGAACTGTTTTGATAAAAACCTTTACGTTATAATATGTGCTGCCCATCAGTTTTTTGTATGCAGGGACCTGTTGGACATCCTGGACGGTAAAGCACAACATACGATATATTTTCCCCATTGATCAGATACACAGTTAAGGCACTGACACACCAAGCCAACAGTCGTTCGTCGGACAGTTTAGGGCCGTCAGTTTTTCAGTCGATTCAGCAAGCATAGCTCGTCGGTGAGAGAAATCACTCTGATTGGCGGTTCAGGTTAAACGATCAGTGCACGAGAAGAGAAATGGACGTGAGGAAAGCAAGCCAACAAGTAAAGTCAAGAGGACAAAGCAAAGTGGTGAGTGAGAGTGGTCTGAAAATGGTTGGCAGACGCCGCTTTAGTTCATATACAATCATGACAACGGCTTGTATATCCGCCGTCCCAGGTTTTCCGGTTTCCGTTTTTGAATGACGAATACAGGCTACCACCACCTGCCAGTATGGAGAGATATTTCCTCTCACGCAGGCGCAGAACGTACATGCTAACTGGCCGTTGTGTTCGAGTGCAACTTTTTGGCCAAGAGAAAGGCGAGGTGAGGCGATGCAACTGGTGGCCTTTGTCGCCGCTAGTTCTTTGATGTCGGGTGGGTGTGTCTGGGCCTCAATATGGGGCGGCCGTGGTAGAGCGGTCGTCCACCAATTGGAAGGTCGGCAGTTCAAGCTCCCTCCAGTCCACATGTCGACGTGTCCTTGGGCATGATACTTAACCCCAAATTGCTTCAGAAGGCTTCAGAATGCCATTGGTGTGTGAGTCTTTTTCTATGAGCATTATAGTTTACATCCTGATGGGCAGATTGGCACCTTGCATGGCAGCCTCTGCCATCAGTGTCTGAATGAGTGTGTGACTGAGTAATTGCTGACATGTAGTGTAAAGCGCTTTGAGTGGTCAGGAGACTAGAAAGGCGCTATATAAATGCAAGTCCATTTACCATTAAATAAAAGTGATATTCACAAAAATAGATGGCAGTTGCAAGTGGGAGGGATAGAATGTAATGTCCTCTGACGCGCAGCGGAAGGTGTGATTTAGCTGAATTATGGCAGCGTATTTGGTTGCCAAAAGAAATGGAAATATGCCAGTGTAGCTGCAGTACGTTATGTTCAGCATTAATCCAGCTTCTGTGTACAGACAATTATTTAGTGAGACCAGTATTTTATTTAGACTGGAGCTTTTATGCTTGAAATATGTGTTAATGTGAGATGTGTGTTGAGCCAAGCTTTTGTTAAAGGTTCTATACACATAATTCAGAGCATTAATATAGCAGCAAACAACTATTT